>VWPW01008638.1:0-37583 GCA_013389825.1 Crypturellus undulatus
CTCCCTAAAAGCATTCCTGCTCTTTTCCAGTAAACTCTCCGGATAAACAGCTCTCAGGTGCATGTTCCTATGCTCCCTTTACCTTCACTGCACAATCTCTTATGCTGGATGCTCATTTCTTTTCATGAAGAACACTCTCCCTTGGACAGACTCAGTATTTCTCGTTAACACGGTATAATTACTAGAGAGATGAATCTCGGGGTTTTCTTTTCCAGCCTCCGGTCGCCTGAAACACGAGCCAGTTTTCCGCACTCCAGGACCTGTCCCTCTCCACGCTGAAGCCCGGCTGCTTTGGAAGTCGCTCCTGCTGTTCCTTGCTCCCAGGCAAACCCGTTTCCAAGAGTTCTGCGTAGGAATGGGCACAGCTACGGGCCCACGAGGGTGCCCCAGGACCCCTGCATGGAAGATCCCCCTTGGTACCTGCCCCGGAGCCTATGATCTATGTTATTTAGAAGAAAATGACTCTTTTTTTGTTATTACTCACTTCCCAGGCAGTAGAAATAACAAGAAACATAATCGAAGAACAAGGACAGAAGTTACATCCTCCCCAAGCCTGAGCACAGTTCCAGAAGCTCGATAGGTTACAAAGACAGTTATGAAACTACCAGCAACCAGGCAGTGATTGGGACCATGTTAATTATAAAGACACTGTATTTACACAGCACATTCAAAGGAATTTAAGCATTTGGATTAATATACTAAGTATTATTCTCATAGTAAAAAATGGGAATAGTGAGGAAATTCAGGCACAGAGAGGTACACCCTGCCCTGCTCAACTCCGAATCAAAGGAGCTACTAGATCCCAGGAAACCAAACCAGCCCGTTCTCATTTTGAAGTGCAAAGGTTTCTGCTAGGAGGAGAAACAAATGAAAAATGAGACAGATGGATCTTACAAATGATATCCACTGGAATATGTTACATATTGAAAATCAGAACTGAAGCAAGGCTAGATCATACGCATCGGCTATAACAATTTCATTCTGTAAAAAACATCTGTTTTTTCCCGTTTGGCCTCCAGTATCCTTAGTTTTTATAAAAATCACATACACATTTATTTTCCCTCAGTTGCAAAGTGACACGAGAAACGTCTTGCCATACAAAACCCTTATTTTTTAATGACGGCAGGTATCGGCTAAAAATCATAAAAACAGTAGCTAGAGCATAAATATTTAATATAAANAATCACATAAATCACAACATTTATTTTCCTGTGACACGAGAAATGTCTTGCCATATAAACCCCTTATTTTCTAATGACGGCAGGTATCGGCTAAAAATCATAAAAACAGTAGCTAGAGCATAAATATTTAATATAAATCTTTATGATTCTATATACTAAAAATGATGGCAGAAGAAACACAAATGTGTAGAACATCAGTTCTCTTCCAATGGAATTTTTACAAGATTCAGCCCATCTGCACAATGACATTTTTGCAAGTATCAAGTAATAAAGTAAAGCAGTTTTACACTACACTGTCAAGACAAGCAAGATAACTGCGTGCTTAAGCAACTCTCTACCAGTTAGTCTCCAGGCGGCCATCCTTGTTTGCTCCCCCCTCCAGAAAATCTAATTTTGATTGTTTTTTTTACAAAATTATAACTAAAAACTTCGAAAATAATGCACGCGTGCTCCTTCCCATCAGCAGCTTATTAACTCACTTAGCTTCTTGATACTCGAATATCATCCTACGATCCCAATGTGAGAACCGCCGGCTCTGGCTCCTCGGAGCGGGGCTGGCACGCGCCGCGGGTCACGCGGATGCGCGGAGAGAGCAGGAGAGGCCGGAGTCGCCCAGCATCGCGCCGGGCTCTGCGGCTGCGGACGTCCACGCTCCGGCTGTCGCTTCTTGTTTGGCTTTTACCTTCTGCAAAATACTTTTCAAATTTATACCCCGCACAGAATGGATTTTAAGGGCCGTTTTTACTCCCATCTTGCAATGGATCGTCTCCGCTGAAGCCCATACTGGAACTCCTTGGAGGGATCCCCCCATTCGCCTCCTGGCCCCGAGGACGTCCTCGGCGCTCCCTGCCGCTGCCCGGAGCCCTTCGCTGCCCGGTCCCGTCTCGCTGCGCCTCCCCTCAGCCCTGGATCAGTTTCTGCTAATTGGGTTAAGCAGCAAAATGGATTTGATTGATTTAATTAGAAGGACTGCGGGTCAGAGACACCATCTGCCTTCGTTGCCAGCTACATCCATACACATCCTTTTACCAGAAAACACTCAATACTTAATGTCTTCCTTAAAATGGGAGGCATTATTGGAATAGGATAGTAATGATTAATTCCTATTTGCATCTCTTGGAACAAACTTGTCAAACGGAGCCGCTACTGCAATAGGTAGAAATTCACATTTTTTTAATGGATAGTATGATAGTGTCTTGCTCTCTGGCCCTGATTGCTTGAATTCTATTAAGTTATAATTTAGCTAAACGTACTAATTACTTTCAACTATGTAAACATACTTTGCATTAGCATCTTAGCTTTGTACAGATGTGCCAGCCGCGTCTTTCAGACGGTTCAGGACAGAGCACCCTGCACTGGGGAGTGGAAGAAGGAAACTGACTTTTGTGCTTGCAAGAGCCACAGTCAACTCGGATCCATCACCACGGACAGCCACGTTGGTAAGTTTTAATCTAAACTGTGAAGATACCAGTTCGTGATCTAATGTGTTGTATGAACAACGTGCAACTCATTCAAGCTGGTTTAGAAAAAGGGGGATTTGCAAGGCTGGAACCAGCAGGAGAAATAAAGGGACGTGGGTAGTGCCCAGCGCCGCGGGGCTGCTCCTCCTGCTCCACCTTTTCCTCCCTCATTCCCGGTGCCTGTCCCCACGCCCTGGCAGGACGCGAGGCCGGAGCTGCTCCCGCGGTCCCTTCCCTGGTACCGGCTGCTCCTAACAGCGTCCTTAAGTGCTCAAAAAGCTGGGTCCTCCGCGGCCCTCCAGGGACACGGCTCCTGCCTTGGCAGATGCCCCGTCAGCTCTTCAAACACTCACGCTTGGGGGAACCTTCGAATAATAACGAAAAAAGATATTTTACTGTAGAGGTACGGGGTGAAATGAACCAAAAGTGGAGGGAAAAAAAATGGAAAACCAAAACCAAGGTGAAGGCTATTCTATCTAGTAGTAATTTAAAGGGAAAAAAAATATTCACCATGTATTTTGCCAAGTATGAAATATAGTTATTTTGCTGTCAGAACCAAAAATGTTCAAACTTAGAGCATATATATGGACATGTAAAATCAACACACAGGTAACACAATCAAAGAAAAGACCACAAATGAAGTCATGGAGATCTTTGGAAATAGAATGTTGTGAGTATTTTCTAAAAATACACAAGATTCGAGTAAATGATACAGCTACAGATAATGTGTGCACGCAGCAGTGCTACATTCAAGACCCGCGCCGAGGGTACAGCGGAGACGGCCGGAGCTGCCGGCTGCTTCTGGTGCAGCCCAGGGAACAGCTGCATCCAGAGCCGTGCCAGGGAGCAGGGAAGCAGCAGCCGGGCAGCTCAGCACAACCCTCACGACACAGAACCTGCTTCATGCAAAGACCGCTCATGTCGGGAGCATCGGCTGTTTTAGGAACTTACATTTTGAAGAGGGTAGACTCATTCTGCAAAGAAAGTTCAGAATGATAAATACCAGACTTGCAGCACATTAAAATATTAATATTTAATGCGTTTACTAAGCAGTCTCTTGTTATTTTTGTTGTGCATCTATGTAAAATTAACCCCCCCAATTTACATTTTGATTTCCCTCACTGATCTGATAATGACAACACAGATACAGCTGTAAAGTGCAATGTATGCTTTGGTTTCCTTAACTAAAGAGAGCACTTTTAGAATGGTTTTAGCCAAAGATAGGACGCCCGTGTTTAAGGACATTATTTGAACAGATGATAATCTCTTTTTACAGTCAGAGAAAGCCATGAGCTACTCAACAAAAACGGTTTCACTCGGGTAGCTTAGTGAATGTTAAAGCAGTCCTATTATGTAAATGACTCGGAGAAATTTGGAAGAATTCCACGCCGAACAAGGATTCGCTATTAAACTAATTAAAAAAACCTCAGATCAAGTTTACAATTAAAAAAAAAAAAAAACTAAAAAATAGTTGGCAAACCATGTAGCAATTCAAATACAAGCTGGCCATTTTCAGAATCTATAAATATTTCCAGAACCATCTTATCAACATAAAAACAGGAAGAAAAGGGGGTGGTTACAGGGGTCACACGTCTGCGCAAAAGCATATATAAAGGTAATGTTATGTACATTTTATTTCAATAAAGACATAAGACAAACAGCGTAAAGATGCCCAGATGCCCTAAAGATAAATACATTTAAAAGATTCTCATTAAAATGAATCTGTAGTATTTCTTTCCTGCAAGCAAAATACCTTTCTTTAAATACAAAAAAAATCAGTATTCTGAATTGCAAATGTTTTCACTTTTTTGCAGAAAATCTGCCATGATGATTTTTTTTTTAATGAATAAAGATTTTCCACAAAACAGGCTTGCTCTACATGCTATTTTCTTTAAACAGTTCAGTGACACAATGTGCTAGCTACATACACAACAGATAATATAGTAAGAAAACACTCAACCTGATGAAAAGTTAAAATCTTCATTAATACACTGGAAAAAGTTGACATAACTCATGCCTTTTAAAATCAAAAATACAAAAATTAAATGTTTTCCTAAAAAGATTTTCCTTATTTTAAGGACTCATTTGAAAATGAAGCTGCATGTAATTTGTACAATAAAATTGTACAAGTAAACAGGTAATATACATAAAAAATTAATTGACATACTTCTCAATTATCAGTTGTCCACCTTTAATTTCCAATACTGTACTTTCTTAACAAGCATACAAAATATCAAACTTCTCTTTAGAAAAAGTGCCGTTCTGTGACATCTTTTACACAAACAGTCCGAGCCTGTGGCGTTAATGCAGTCGGGAGGCAGCGCGTCCTCACTTTTACAAATTATACCTTCCATAAAAAGCCTCCTGAAAAGGAGAGTACACCCCATTATAAAAATATCAACCTCTTGCAGCAGCTGCATTAGGGAACCAAGGCTGGAGGACTATTTCCATATAGGAAACCACTATGACGGCAGCGCGGGAGCGCGCGGTGCCGCGGGACACCGCCGGCCCGCGCCAGCCCCTACAACACTGCGCCGTGCGGAATACTGCGCCGTGCGGAATACTGCGCCCGTGCGGAATAATTATAGGTTTTAAAAGCCGGAGGGCAGCGGTGACCGAGGGCACCGGGACTGGCCGATGCCCAGGCTGCTCCTGCTCTCCGGCCCCGCGCGCCGCTCCGAGGTCTCCTCGTCCGTCCGCCGCTCGCGCCGCCGCGGGACGCTGCCCGGCCGCGGCACGTGCCATCACAATGGTTTAAATATTCTGAATATTAGTAATTCTTATATTCTTCGCTAGCCAGTCTCTTGATTTCTGAAAAGATTCCAACTACAGTAGAATATTACAGAAACAAAATATAAATGCAGTTTCTCTTCTTTTTTCCTAAATGAAACTTACATGGACTAAAACTAGAGAATAGTTTTAAACAAATATACAGTATGCAGGCAGACAAAGCAGGAAAACGGCCATTCAACTGTATAATAAAAAACTAATAAAATTTGGCTATTTCCAGAAAAACTATGAAGCGTCTCAACTAAAAGGAATGCATAATGAAATTCTAATCTAATACAGGTCAAAAATGTAAAAAGGTTATAAACCTTAACAGGAAAAAATAAAACAACTTTTACTGGCCATTCCTGTTGAAATGAGAGTCTCAAAGTAACAGAAAAGTGGCTACAAACCCACTTAGAGCACCGAACAGAGAGAAAATAAGAGTCCATTTTCAATCTCTGTTATATCATAAAATCCTGTGTTTCTACAGGTCAAACTGCTGGTGGCAGAAACAGAATTCTTTATAAACTGCAGATGTCCTGTACATAAAAAAATCTTCATTGGAGTTGCACTAGTTCTAAAGACTCTTCTGTTCTAGCCTACCCACTGCGGTGTACGGTATTGTACGTGTATCCAACCTCAGATATACAAAGTCTCTTCCTGTAACCCTTGATTATTGTTGGGCACCAAAGATAAGAAAAGCAAGACGGGGTACAAAAATGCAAAATTTCAACAGTAATGGCAATGTTTTTGTTTTAGTCCAAAAGGGTCCTGCATTTTCTCCCCCTTCAGTAATTAGGCAAAAGGCTTTAATCTGGGGGTAGCAAGTCATGCAAGCGAAATCTGTCTCTGATGTGAGGTCGGACATCTTCATTCTGTAGGAAGAAAGAAAATTATAGGTTTTAAAAGAATTCATATAGTGAAAACTCGGAATTTAACATGATTCTAACATCAGTATTTTAATATAATAGAAACCATGTACATTTATAATTACAAGAGGCTTAAAGATAACTAAATAACATTCACAGTTTTGGAGCATGGCTATTTCCATTTAAAAGACAGGTAAAACACGGCCAACTACAAGCATTATTTAACCTAAATTCTTACAGACATTCCATTTCATAAGTAATATTGAGATGATTAAAGGTGCAGCAGGGCTGGCACTTACTGCGTATTCCTGCGCACAGGAATAGTTTCAAAGGGAGCCGGACACGACTTAGAGCAGCCAAAATCTCGGTGAATCAGAATCTTAAAATATGTGAAAACACTTAACAGACCTAACTGCAACATAGTAGGAGAAGGAGAGGCCGAGTACAGGAAATACTTACCAGCTCTACGAGTTTCTCCAGAAACGGAATCAATTTTAGGAGTTCATTGTCATTCTTATCCATGAACCAGCTTTCAATAGGAATTCCATTTGAAAGCTAAAGCAAAATCATGTGATGTTAATTTTTATCCTGAATTTATCTGAAAGCATGACTTGTGAAACAGCATTTTGGAGAAAAAAAATAAAAACTAGCATTTATCAATACACCTTTTTGCTCTAAAGTTTGTATAAAAATTAACTTATAAAACATCTCCTCAATTTGCATAAATCATTGCCAAAAAAAAACATATCAAAGCTGAAATACCCAGCTCTGAAAGTTCTGTGGAACCAAAAAGTATTGGTCTCTTGAGGCAATTTTGGGTTAAAAGCCGCACAGACACTGGTGCTGGTGGCTGTGGATTCCTCGTGCACATGGAGCTGGTGTTGCAGGTTTGGGGTTTGTTCTTTAAGGCAAATCCGTGCTCCCTGCTCGGCACAAGAGCCGAGTGGGAAGAGTCACAACCTCTGCCGCGAGGCTAAAGCACAGGGCACAACCCCAGCACGCGAGGAAGAAGGATGCCAGCGAGTCCCAACGCTGGCACATCGTGTAGGAATGATCAATGAGACCTAAAACTGACACAAACCTGCTCGTACAATAAGTCACTTATTATGCTCTTGATCAAATCTTCACAAAAACCACAAAAGCCAGCAAATGTGCGGAATTCANAGAGGAAGAACGATGCCAGCGAGTCCCAACGCCGGCACTTCGTGTAGGAATGATCAATGAGACACAAAACTGACACAAACTGCTCGTACAATAAGTCACTTATTTTGCTCTTGATCAAATCTTCACAAAAACAACAAAAGCCAGCAAATGTGCGGAATTCATTAAGGATTTCTTCGTAAAATTAAACAAAGTTGATTGTAAAACTTTAGGACAAAGTTACGGCACAATATAAGGCTCCGCTGTGCTCCATCAATAATTTTTTTGCCATATCTAAGTTTGCCGATAGCGACTTACGTACCTGGTAGGCAAAGGCTTGTGGTGAATTGTCGATTATGATCGTTTTTGAAAGATCTCTACCGAGAATGTTTAAATCCTTTATGTAGTTTCCTTGTACACAAACACAATGCTCACGGAATAGTCGATGCCTGTGACAAAATTAAAATCCTAATTAATGTCACAAATTACAAAGGCTGCATTGCACAGGGAAAGGATTTTAAAAAATGCCCAAGTGTTTTTTTTCTCTTCCAATCTGTTTCACTCTTCACAAACTGTTTCATTTAAAGTAAAGCCACTTTTGAGGTTTTTCCTGTTACAGTTACTAGTTAAGGGGATTTTATAGTTATCTATATCTGCAAATAATTGTTTGTTTGTGATTCTATTTAACCAGAAAAGCTCAACTCAGATTTAAAAAATAGCTCTCAACAGGGTCGTGCTTCCTAAACATTTTTCCAGGTAGGTTGACAGAGAGACCCAAATGCTCCAATGATTTTTGCAAGCCCCAAATTTACAGATGACGTCTGATCTGGAACCCATTTGCTGAGCTGGTTCCCTGATTCTGCTCTAGCCGCTGGAGCCTCCCGGTGCCTCCGCGTGCCGGAGCAGGAGTATCGGAGCAAACGGTTTCCTTTTCACGTTACCTCTGTTTGCAATTATCCTACTTCAGTTGTTAGAGCTTGAAAAAAGCCTCGAGGCCAAAACATTCCATCAACTTCTTCCTTTCTAATTAGTCTGCTTGCTTGTAATTTATTACACAAGAAATGCACGGTAAACGCTTGGAGAGAATAGACTTAGAAAAATATTGTAAATAAAACTGAAATTTCACTGAATATCAACTGTAAATACATTTAAAAACCCCAGCGAACAAGGGAGATGCCGAGCTGCACATTTTCGTGTTAGAGCGCAGTCTCGGGAAGGCTGCTTGTGTTTTTGAGCGCAGTTTTTGAAGCTGCACACAGGGTGCATAATTTCATAAAGGGGTTGAGCTCCCAGTGTTGCCATGGAGGAAAACAAGCTGATGCCTCCGCAGCGAACGCGTTTATATATAGAGTGTGAGTCACAGCGCGGCGTGCCTGACAAGTCTACCTTTAGGCTAATGTCAAAACTAATCATGCCTCCATGTCAGCTCTCAGAGGCACATGAATCACGAGTAAATCCGTGAATCACATGAATTCATCTGCAAATTCTTAGAATACTGTTTGGCTGTACATTTTATTATATTTTTCCTGCTCCCAACACATCTAGAACTGCTGTCCTGAATCACACGGATTAGGTTCTCGCAGCAGGATTTTCGGAGCTGCAGATGCATTCTGAGAGGTTTTCTGTACGTGCAGACGTGATGGTGCATTTCTACCTGGGAAATCTAGCAGTTTTTGCCTGCTCAAAACACAGCAGCACTCTAGTTCATCCAGGTTCTGCTGCGCTACGTAAAGGCAAACAACAATATTGGTCCTGCCCTATAGTGCTCTGATAAACGGTATTAGTGCTTGATGCTCTACTGACTCCAGTACAAACACCAATTAGATAAATTATAAGCATTTGGTCTTGCAATACTATATTTAAAGGACAGCAATCCTGCAGATTAATAATGGTGACAGTTTACGCTCTTAGTGAGTTATGATGTCCGTGAATTGCTGAGTGAAAACAATACACGAGGTAACTTTATAATACCAAAAACCAATTTTTCACTCAGTAACATTAAAATAAAATGATGCAGAGAAGCCCTTTACCAAAGGCCTCTCAAATACAGACTCTATAGAGTACTGACCACAACTAAGTACCTTACTTCTTACTTCCCTTGCACCCCAGTTAGGATGAATCTCTGAAACTCCCTCTTGTTTTCCCATTTTCCCACCTGACAGTCCCCCTTGGACATGAGTAACAGGAAGAGTCTCATCCTGTAACATTTCCTTAGGCATTATGGAACAGTTTTGGAGAAATGCCAACCCCTTCCAAAGGAATCTCGGCATTAAAAAAGTAATGGAAGGAGGAAAAAAAAAAAAATCAAAACAACTTTGCTTCAAAAATCAGAAAAAATGTGATTGAGTAAGAAATAAAAATGTTGATTGTGAAGATAACTGTATCATTCATAATTTACATTCATCATTTATAAATAAATTAATTTTCAATATTTTAATATTTAATATTTTAGTAATCTAATCAAAAAAGTTCAGTTTCTTTTTTCAATATATGTATTCAAAGGCAGCTGAGACGTACATTTGATACCCAAAAGGTCATTTTCAGCAAATTGCAGTGAAATTCTACTGTGGTACAAACACGAATGGGAAAGCTCCCAGGTCACAGGATGCAATGGGCAGGATTTATCTGACCTCCACGACAACAGCTCAAGCACTTCACTTCTCTCTCACTCTAAGAGTGAAACTAGACACAAACCCAAGGAGTCAGGTTAGCGAGACACTGCTATGAAGAACATTCATAATCAATTTTTTCCATTTTTCATTCTCTTTGTTGGCCTGGCTCATTTGCCTGCTTACAACAGGTATGGTCCCAATTTGCTGCTTTTACCTGACCAGTTGCTTTTTCGGGTCTAGTATGTTCAGTAACTTGTCTGCATACACCTTCTTAGAAGCAGTAAAAAGAATGATCTAGAGATTAAAGGGAAACAAAACAATTATTTTAGATATAAATATACGGATGGGAATGTAATGCAAAAAGACTATTCCAAAGTAGCATTCTTACCTCATAAATCTGAGACATACGTTCCAGGAATTCTCTGAAGAACGGCCTTAACCGGACATAAACCTGCAGCAGAGATGGACTTCAATAAAGATTCAGATTACTTCTGCTATCACCCCTGCTACTAATTACCAGTTTGTAAAGAGTTAGTTAACATCAACATTGTGAATGAAGGTGGCAGCAAGCAGCAACTACCCACACACAAACAGCTGAAGGAAAAGCTAACCCAGCTCGTCACCGCTGCCAAAGACCCTATGAATACGAGTAAGATGATAAAAACAGGCTTCATTTTACTGGAAGTGTGTGCCATTAGAAATTGTTTAAATTCAAAGTTGGACGATCTCTGAACAGACCCGCACGCTCCGCCTGACCCGCTCCGGGGCCGGGGAACGTGGACGCGGGGGACGTTAACCCGAGGACGGGGCTGCGGTCCCTGCACCCTGACCGACAGCCACGGCGGGGGCTACGGGTGACGGGGACAGCCCTGGCCTCCTGCTCCAGGGTCTGACCACGTACGCAATCGCATGCTTTCAAGAACAGTGTCACTGCAGTACCCAGAAAGGAGGGCTACACTGCCCTCACTTTAACTTAAACCAAGCTACTTTCACATTGACCTTTAATTCCGTTTACCTTTAATTCAAAATAAATTCCCACAACAAGTCTGTACTTTGGCCACAACTGTGTTATATGAAATGTGCACGTGGACACAACCAAAAGGACCAGAAGGAAAGAAAAGGGGAATAGCTGAAGTGAACACAGTTTCACCTTGCCAGTACAGGCTGCAATGGACCTTAGTCCTTTAATGGAAGCACACAGTGAAAATCTCACTATTTAGCTTCAATTTCTCTTTGCTCTGAGTGTCTGTAGTTCTGACCCCGGTTTACCGTGAGCAGGTTTCCTCCTCCAAGAGCAGCAACCCACGGCATGCCATCGCATCACCTCTGCGCATAACGCGGTATTCCCAGCGCAGGACGAACCACTGACCCCGCACACAGCGCCTGCTCCATCGCCCTCGAGGCAGCGCGAGCAGCCCTCTCCCACGGGCAGTCTGCAGGACCACGGGCCAAATGCCACTAAAAACCCACTCTGAGCAGAGCCCCGACCCGCGCCGCCGCGTGCCCACGGCAGAACACCTCTGTGCACAACACATGCCTCCCTGACATAAAGTAATGAGGGTTTTTCCAAACCGAAATGAGGTATTTGTCCTAGTGCAGTAATAAACCTTATGAGTCAACCCAGAGCAGCCCAGTGATCAGACGCTAGGTCACGTTCGGGTTGTACATGGTGGTAAATTCAGCAAACTGCTCAGTTTGAATGGCTCTTCGCTATATAATAAGCATATAATAGAGCCAACATCCTCATTAGCTTAAACCTGCAGCTTGAAGGGAAGGCAGCAACTTTTACATATTTTTGTAGCTTTCCTTTTAAGGAAAAAAAAATCACAACAGGAGGGCATCAACACCAATTATTCAAGGTGATATCAACAATCTTTGCCATCCACACTGTTTCTTCTCGTTCCTCCCAGAGTTGGCGGTATTTTACTGCAGAAAGCAGTGCCAGAAATCCAGGAGCACGAGTAATGAAAAGGGCTTTTTTTTTTTTTTTTGCAGATGCCAGAGGGATTATTCTGTTCATGTGACTTTCCTGAGTAAACATTTACTTTATTGGGACCTAAATCTTACTCTGCAGAAATGAAGTCAGTCACGGAAAGGTTATCAACATTTGCACGGTGTATGAGATAATAACATGAGAAATAAGGGTGCAGGAGGAGGATGCTTGGTTCAAGAGCCTGAGCTCAGCCCAACCTGCCTGTTCTGCTATGAGGAACCCAGGTGGCAGGTCCAGAAACACTCTCCTCCTTGAGCCTTCTCCACAAAGGCTCCCGGCACCCGGAGCAGTAAACAGAGGTATCTGCTAAGGTACCTGCTAAGGCATCTGTCAGTGCTTGGAGTGTCACTAGCGAAGAACAACATTCGCTCTATGATTTACTGTCCTTTTCCAATCTGATGACGATTGATATTTGATTTACTGCTCTCTTCACCTGCACCTCAGGCCACCCGTGTTCCTCGGGGTGGCTCTGCTGCATTGCAGGGGAGTCTCCCAGGCCAAGAGCAGGTTCCTAGAGATGTCCTAGGGCTTCCTGGAGCCTTACAGAGCCCGAGGGTGGCTGTGCAGCCAGGGCAGGACACAGGCTGCACGGGGACCCATTAGAAACAGGAGCCACAGCCGCACGTGCTTCGTGCCTCGTTCCACTGCGGGAGCAAAGACGGAATGGGAGCCGGCTCTGGCTGCGCGGGGCATGGGACACACTGCATTCCACAACCTACCACAGACCTGGGCAGCTCTGGAGCACCCCTCAGGGATCACCACGGCCAAAGCGGACTATTCTGCGACAGAGCAGGAAGGACCCGAGCGTTTGAGCTCAAGAACTCAGAACATCTGCATTTCGACTAAGACCTGCTCGGCACGGACGCCTCCTCTGGACGGAGCAGGGCTGAGATGATGTCACGCCCGGGACTTCCACAGTAACGGGAACAAAATACAGTGAAAACCTCCTAATCGAGAGAAAAGATCTAGTTTGTAACAAGACAAACCTCTCAGCATAAAAACATTGAAATAAAATGTAAAGTCTGCAGCTTAAGAGCTGAACATTTATTCCTGATTTCCAAAGAGAGGCAAGATAGCACTTAGCAGAGACTATCTAAGAAAACTGGAACTGGAACTTTGCAAATCCAAAGAACTTAGCCACTGGCATAATTCAGAATGTTCTCAATGAAGAACACATGCAAAGGAACCAATTAATCTCTTCAAAAGCCCGAAATAGGTAGTCACAGCCATGGCAGGAACCGGGACAGCGCAATGTGTGCGGGGTTAAAACCTGTTGGTGCTGGAATTGCCTCACACTACATAGTTTCTCTTCTGCACAACTCCCGATAAGTTCTGTGAATCACCTTAAAAACAAATGCTATTTTTAGAACCCTCTCTTAAGGGCAGATCCTCGCTTACAGTCACTGAAATAAACAGCAACAGAGCTGCGTTTCTGGACTTGAAAACTTGTTGCTTGACTCATAGGGCAATGAAATGTAGGTATATTTTATATTAGATCTTTCAGAACCCAAGTCAATCCGACTCCTGCTGATGCTATATCCTATTATGGCCAGTTCTGGAGTAGCTTTCTGAGTAAGTGCCAAGTTCATCATCACACTGTTAACAGCCAGAACACTGGTTCACTACCTTCCTCTCGTTGATACCTTCACATGGGCAGGAAAATTTAAATTATATGAACTCAGGTATTGTTGTCAGTGGGCTGCATTATGCAATAGCTTATATATAGCAACTTGCTGGCCTCTGCTTTGCTCAGACAGCTCAGTGTCTGCTTCCATGGCCAACTGAAATGACTTTCAAAATTAAATTTGGGGATATGAAATTAATACAGGACTATACAAAGAGGATGGTCAGATTAATAAGCAAAATAAACAAACAACCACATTTCAAAGGTGAAGAAATAGCTAATCATTGACTAAGAACACCAAGGAGTATGTAATATCAACTAGCTTCTGCTCAATTTTTATCATGGAAAGATTACTTATCTTGTATATTACATCCTAGTGGAACATGAATTTAATTGTGTCTTTAAAGTACTTCAGTGTCTGCTTATTGTCCGTGGCATAACAAGAGCTGGAAGCAGCACACAGGGATGAGGGCAGCGCTCAGGGAAGTCGCTGCTCCTCGGCAGTCCCAGCCTGGAGCTCGGACAATGCTTAGCCTGGACTGGCTTCATCACTTCACTGGCTTCCCACTGCATAAAGGCCATACAGGCTTCTGTGCACTGCTGTGAAATGGACATTTAAACGGCTCCTAAGTCACTCTTTCCATTGACTTCAACTTCCTAATGGCAAAATCCTGGTTAGATCTTAGCTACTCTCATTTAAAAAACACACATCACTAGAAGGACCACAGTTATAGACAGAAAATACTAAAATCAAGCTGAGATCTCATAAGAGAAGGAAGGGAAAAAAAGAAGCTTTATCTTTCTGATTCTGTTAGCATAGGAAAGACCCTCCGAAGAAATAATTCTGAGACTCCTTCTAATTTCAGCCTGGAGAAAACTGAGCATGGCCATCACCAAGTAAGAGATAAGAAACCCGTGTTTGAAAAAAAAAAAATCAGCTTTTCAAATTCCAAGGGTTTTCATATGCAACAGTGAGGAAAAACATTTTTAAAATCACGAAAAATACCTGGACAAGTGTCCTTTTAAGGTACCTGATGACTGGCTCAGTCTCCAAAGATACTACAGTGGGGTCCCATATGGTGCGAACTACATGGAGGGGAGGCTGCTGCTACTGCCAGGTACATCGCACAAAAGGACCTGAGAACAACAGCCTGGGTGAGCGCAGCATCTCGGGCGGCTGCTGGAAGAGAGCTCCTCCTTCCCATCCTCTGGGTATGTCAGTGTAAAACACACGGCACCAAGAAACCTCCCGATGCAGAACAAAAACTGACAATCCAGCGGTGTCCACAAGACAGGAGAAATCCCTCTAGTCACCAAGCAGCCGCTGGGAGCAGGAGGGAGAGCTGTCACCAGCAGAGGGTACAGCAAGACTGAACACTCCAGACAGACACTACCTAACGGCAGGCTCCGACAGGGTCCTCGTTAGAGCACAAAAGGATCAGCCCGGCCGGGCCGCTGCTCCCCACGCCGGGAAGAAAGTCGGGAGTGCCGAGATGCTCCGGGGAAAGGGCACTAGATCCTGCAGCGCTCCTGCTGCAGGGAGAACTGCCGCCAAGGACAGATCCGCGCGGACCGGCGGCACCGCTGGGGACAAGGCCACCGCGCCGGGGCGGCGGGCAGCGCTCCACGTACTCCCCATTCCGGATAACCCGCCGGCAGAACTCGCTACCTGCAGCTTGNATCCTGCAGTGCTCCTGCAGGGAGAACTGCCGCCAAGGACGGATCCGCACGGACCGGCGGCACCACTCGGAGTGGAGCCGGGGATAAGGCCACCGCGCCGGGGCGACGGGCAGCGCTCCACGTACTCCCCATTCCGGATAACCCGCCGGCAGAACTCGCTACCTGCAGCTTGCACCGCAGCCGGCCGTTACACGACACGCACGCTCCTCCTCCCCGCACGGCGAGACGGGCGCACGGCACGGCTCCGTGCGGCACACACGACAAACGCAGGGATTTGTCTACGCATGCCAATTACCTGGTAAATTACATCTTGAAAAAGGACTGGAAAAGTGAGTGCAGCATCTTCTAATTCATTTAGACTACAGTGCACTAACGTTTCATCCTATTAAAAAATTTAAAAGATTCATATTAAAGTAGGAAAAAATATTGAAAATGGAATTTGCATTTTTATGCTCTTTTTAAGGTAAGTTTATTTAGTCTGTAAAATTTTGTTTTGTGCAATCACTATTAAGATTTGCAAAAGAATTCTAAGAAAGAATTATACATTTAATTATTTTAGCAGTTTTTGAGAAATTTCACTCAGGTTTGTGTGCTAGAAGCAAACTACAAAGAGATGGTTCAATCCTGTAGGCATTCGGCTCAAACCTACATCCTGTATCCACTCACACCATCGCTAGAGGACGTGCCAATTTACAGAGCTCACGATTAAGCAATGCTTCTGACATCATTAGCAATGTCTGAATGTCTCTCAAATTAGAGAGATAAAATAAATGATTCTAAGGACAAATGCATTTTCTAAGAACATTTAAGAAAGTGGATTTATTTGTGACCTCTGAGAATAACCATGTTCTAAGATTAAAAGATTCATTCTTTGTCAATTTTGATACAAGTCCATGTGCAGCTGAATTTTCATATTCATTATATACTTTTCCCCCACAATAGTTTTAGGAAAGCTTTATGGGGACAGGTAACTCTTTTTTCAAGATGATGAAAACTTTAAATTTTATTTTTGAAGCAAGATGGGAAATATTTAACAAATGCAGCAAGCACCCTATTCTTGCCACTACTAGAAATATTTTTACATAGTATCTTTAATAAAAAAAAAAAGTTGTAACATTCAACAGGTCTTTTGGTTTAAAGCCAGCATTACTAATTTCAGTAACAAATAAAATAAATGCAGTGCTACTTAACTCTCCTCCTACTTTTGCTATGTGTTTATGGACATATTTACCAAGTCTAGAACTAATGAGAACTCTGGTGTGCTTCTCGTCTTCAGTGGAAGAGCTGGCTTCCTGTTGAGTTGTTCTTCTGTTAGTGGTGGAACGTGTTTGATGAAATAGTATCTGCAAAGAAAACAGATTTAATTGTAGAAATGTATGTACATTAATTGGTAATGTTGTATGGCAATGCTTATGAAATAATTTAAATAGAACAAGGAAACACTACAAAAAAACCCACTTATTTTAGGAGATTTCAGAATTCATTAACATAAGGAAATGTACCAACTGTAAATAAAAATTTCTTAAACCACTACCCAGAATGATTAATTTAACATTTTCAGTTCAAATATTAGCACTTACGGATCAAAGACTTCCCAGTCTTCTTCATAGGTGGCTTCTGCATGAGCTGATGAGTAGCCACTGTCTGGAGATACTGGTGCTAAAATTCAACGAAAATGACCCAAACAAACAAAACAAACAAACAACAAAAGCGCAATCACTAATACCATAAGAGCGAGTCTGATTAGTGCAGCTTTAACAAGTGAAAATCTGCACCTGATGCAGAAGCCCTTGGAGTAGCAGTGCCCGGGTGTCCCGAGCCCCGCTGTGGCAGTGCCCACGTTCCAAGCGCGGTGGGCATGGAGCCCCGCGGTTCATTCCCACCATCCCACCGCACCGCGTGCTCTGGCCAAGGCGGGAGCTCCCTATTGCCCACAGAGGCGCCCGCGCAGCCTCTGAGGGCTCCTGGCACTCGGATCCCTGCTCGGAGCCGAGCGGCCGTCGGGACCGGGTATGGGGCTGCAGCCCACACAGCAGCCGCCCGACTGGGGCAGTTCACTGCCTTGGCAGGAGCCCTCCTAACTACCTAAATACCAACACTCCCAGGGGCTGGGTCAGCTGGATGCTGAACTGCCACACAGACTGAGGCTGGATTTTAGGAATACGGTTTGGGGGACATAAACAAGTGTGGGGAGTCTCTTGAAGAGAACTGCGGGGAAAAGGAAGCAATGCCAGATGGATGTTTCTTACTGACCTCACCATACTACTGTAAGAGACCAAAATGTTGCAGATTTCTCTTTTGTGATGAGTAAACCCAAGGCATGCACTTCTTACAGAAGCAGAGGGCAGTGGCTTAAGTATTAATAAAACTGCCCTTCTGCAATCACTGTTTTAATTTGAAAAATTAAAGTGATCATCTCAGTTACACCAGAAGTGGATGAGACTTGCCTGCCAAAACTGGTTTTGGCAGATAAAAAGGCTTTGTCTATTAATCACTAAGGAACAGTATTAACAGTTTTGGCATGCCTAGGCAAATATGAAATACCTACTATACAAAAAGCAGGTAGTAGCGTTTCCCTAAGAGCCCAACTTACACACAGCTTCGAGATTTGAACTGAAGGGGAAAAAAGAAAGCCCAAACCATTTCCTACCTGTAAGCGGCGGCAGATCGCGATCGCTCGTCTCCTCCACTTCCTCCAAGCCGTTGTTGACAACAGACCTGACCTGCACTGCCTGGCTCGTGTAGGCTGCTCCGTTGGTTGACGTGGCAGTACTCGTAGTAATCTCATCTACCTGTTCCATGTCAAGCTGCTTCACTATCTCTTCAGCTTCAACAGCCTGCCCAGGAGAATCCGATCCCGATGTTCCTGAGTTAACATTTCAGTAAACTTGGTCATTATCTTTAAGATGAGTTATGTATCAGAGTACTATAGGCATTATTAAACAAAAAGAAAGTATGTTTCAGAATAACTGAAGGTAGAATGAGGAAGGACAGCAGTAACTCCTGGTCTGTAAATCAGGATAAAAAGTGTACTGCCCCCTCAAAACAACTTTTCAGCTTAACAAAAAAAATACACACACACACACACACACACACACATATATATATAAATTATACTTACCATTTTTATTTGCTGGTGAGAAAAAATTGAAGACGGGGGAAAATATGGTGCCCAATAATGTAGTTCGTGGGGGGCTGCCAGTAGCAGGATTATCTTCTAATTTCCCATTTTGCTTTACATGTTGATTTGTCATTTCATAACTTCCAGCTTCTGTAAAAGGAAAAATATGAAATGTGGTAGTACGTTTCTGTGAGTTACATATATCACAATTGCAATCACATTGCAATTAAAAGGACAACCATTAAGGTTTTCCATAAATGTGCACACATGCTAATGTACATCCTATCTAAAACTGGAGCACAAAATCGCTGAGATCTCACTCGCAGCTCACTGAGTAACTCGACGGAAACCAGACAGCGGGGAATGGAAAGTGAAGGATCAGGGACAGCACAGTCACGTAAGGCAAAAAGTCTAACGAAAGGTTTTTGAGTCGGGCTTAGAATCACTGCTTACATGATTATTTTCATCAAACATTTTATCTATTATATTAGATAAAATATATCCATTTAAAAAATATATCCATTTAAAAAATATGTATCTATTTTATCTAATACTTGAGGTATCCGAGTATATCATGGTTAGATACTCAGAAACAATTTCTGCACTGAGGTAGCTGGATGACCGTTAGACCCGAGTTCTTCCATGATTCTGGACAAGAAGGTATGTCTGATTAGTGCTTTAATACTTAAGGGTAGCTGCTTACTTCCATAACAGTCACGTGTTGGAAATAAATACCCACCTGTTTGTAAGAAACTAGAAAATGAGCTAAATCGAGTAACAATTATCACTGGCTATTGGAATTAAAAAATTAAACTCGTTCCGAAATAGCCAGCTATTACCCCACATCCAAACTTTTCACAAAAAGATAAAACATTATTTCTCAGACACGTCCACTGTAGCTTGTTCTCATAGTCTCAGAGACCTTCTTTTATTTTAGTATTACCTCAGCCTTGCTCTCACTGAAGTCCATCACAAACTCTTTATAATCCTCTACCATTGAAAAAAATATTTTATTAGCAAACAGCTGTAAGTCCTGAATCAATTCAAGTGCAGTAACATACGCTAGAATATTTACAGACCTCCATTCACTTGACTTTTCCGTCTTACTCGAGAGATCTGTTTGTTGGGCTTTTCTCCTGTTTGGGGGGTGGATGTAATCAAGTTGTTATCTATGTCCCGTTCAATTCTACTTCTTTTTGCAGGATTTTCTCTTTCTTCCTTAAAACAGAAAAGGGAGGAAAAAAAAAAAAAGAAACATAGTGAAAAATGCCTCTTTTCTCTACTGAATACTACCAGGAAAGGTTTGCTGGTAGGGAAAGTCCCATAAGAAATCTATTTCTTGATCCACTTCCAAATGAAGAATACGCAACACATATCTGTCCAGCTGGAATTTTAAATTCATTTAAATTGACACAACACAAGGTAAATAGCAGAGTACTGGGAAATAACACTGTAATGGAATTTTTGTTGTAGAAAACTGTCTTTAAATACTATTTCATTGGATAACCAATTTATAAATATTTAAGTATTGGGGAATTCAAGAAACACAACTAAAATTTGCTGAAACTTGATTTCTCTTCCTGTTAAAATATACCAGTAAACTGAACATACAATATAAAATTCTCCGTGAATCTCCCAATTCAAGTCCAGTAGTTTGTTGGATTGTATATAAATATGAAACACTCTAATATTTAATGCATATCAGATACTACCTGACAAAATTCAACAGTTAAAATGCATAAAAATGTGGGTTATAACCCAGGGATTCTTCTTACCTTCAAGTAACTGACTGTTCTCCTCTGTGGCACTTACATGAATGACTTGGCTCTTGCAGAATCAGGTATTTTTGCACATTTTTTTGTGCATGAGTGTTATGTGTAGGCACACATGGTTAAGACCACCTTCTTTCCCCTTTTCTCCAAAGCACATGCTACATCTTAATAAAACAGCAACCCAAAATCTGAAGCATGAACTTTTGGAGTACACTGAAATGTGTAGTGTGGGATAATGCAAAATAAATGGGAATAAATAAGTACCAACAAGGTCACAGATGACAATGAAGGCAATTCAAATTTCAATTTCAGAATTAGCACAGTACCACTCCAGGTCATGAGTTAGCAAAAGACTTGAGATCAGCCCTGTCACCATCAACATTTCATTATAAACATCTACCAAATACCTCTATTTTTTTTACATTCTTGCTTGTTTAGGGAATATTCTCCGTAAGCCCTCCTCATAATCACAGAATCACAGAATGCCTAAGGTTGGAAGGGACCTCTAGAGTCATCTAGTCCAGCCCCTGGCACACGCAGGGCCACCTAGAGCACGTGGCACAGGACTGCATCCAAGCGGGTCTTGAAGATCTCCAGAGAAGGAGACTCCACAACCTCTCTGGGCAGCCTGTTCCAGTGCTCTGTCACCCTCACCGTCAAGAAGTTCTTCCTCAAGTTCCTGTGGAACTTTTGATGCTTCAGTTTGTGGCCATTTCCTCTAGTTCTGTCAGTGGCCACCCCTGAGAAGAGGCCGGCCCCATCCTCCTCATTGCCTCCCTTGAGGCACTTATAGACACAGATCAGGTCCCCTCTCAGCCTTCTCTTCTCCAGGCTGAACAAGCCCAGCTCCCTCAGCCTGTCCTCATAGGGCAGATGTTCCAGGCCCCTGATCATCCTCGTGGCCCTGCGCTGGACTCTCTCCAGCAGCTCCACATCCCTCTTGTACTGTGGGGCCCAGAACTGGACACAGTACTCCAGATGTGGCCTCACCAGGGCTGAGTAGAGGGGCAGGATCACCTCCCTCGACCTGCTGGAGATGCTCCTCTTAATGCACCCCGGGATCCCACTGGCCTTCTTGGCCTCGAGAGCACACTGCTGCCTCATGGTCAACCTGTCGTCCACCAAGACGCCCAGGTCCTTCTCTGCAGAGCTGCTCTCCAGCAGGTCGGTCCCCAGCCTGTCCTGGTGCCTGCGGTTATCTCTCCGCAGGGGCAGGACCGTGCGCCTGGGGAGATATACCTGCTAACTGAGTTAATACCTGCCAACTGAGTTAATACCTGCCAACTGAGTTAATACCTGCTAACTGAGTTAATACCTGCTAACTGAGTTACGCCTGCTGTCCAAATGGGCATATTTCAAAGTGAGGGCAACGAACGCGTTCGTAACAAGATACCGGTGCAGAGCAGCTCCTTGCTCCCGCGGCTGCTGACATACCGGGGCTGCACCGAGGGACGGATCCGCAGCCTAGCCCGGAGAGCGGCCCGTTCCCATGGCAACCCGCTACTTTGTTAAGTCATTAGCGCTCTGGAACCCGGCCCGCGTACCGGCATCCGCATCCCATCCGCATCCCGGCGGGTGCCGCCCCAGAGCCACGCCGGGGCCGCTACAGACCCGGGAGAGGGCGGGAGAGGAACCAGGAGGAAACGTGGACTTGCTGCACTGGGAAAACTGTCCAGGAAAGGGGGGAAAAAAATAATTCACATTCGTGGGAGAAGACGAGAACAAAGAAGAGAGAAAGTTAACAAAGCCTTAAAGAGGAAAACAAAGAAAACCCAGGCATATTTCTCTTATCTTAAAATTCCAATGTAAAATGTTTTGCTTAGATTTCAGCATTTTGTTCCACGGTTTTGCAGCCAAAATGTTGCACTCCTGTGCTATAATAGAGATGCTAGAATGTAAAATAGATTAATTGCCCTGTTTAATGAACCACAACAGGTAAGCAGCTGGACGCATTTACTTCTACTGAAATATTTCCGTGGCAGTATATCTCTACATTCCAATAATAGGAATGAACACATGCTATTAAAGGTTAAATTTCATTACATTTTCTGACAGTTTAAGAATATACTGATATAAGTATATATATATATAGAATATTTAAAATTACTTCAACTGCAGCTTATTAAAAATCTTTTTGACATTTAAACACAGAAAATGATTTTGAATTTAAAGCATAATTATTTACCATATAATTCATCTGAGTTGTTTTAATATAATTTTAACTTCTTATATATTCTTTAAAATTTACAGTTACATAATCTCAATATCTGGATTGCTGGGAGTAAGCAAAGGTTTTCTTTTGACTATTTATAAAAAATATAATAGAGAGCGAGCTTTCTACAGCAACTGCAAGGTTGTATTCAGCCTATTGAAGCAATATATGTAATTCTCCCTCATAAATTACTTTGAACTGTTTTTAAAGCGTGGAGATGAGCACAGCTCAGGTCCTGCAGCCTGGATGCAGCCCCGGCAGCAGCGGGACTGGCTCCACTAGGTGGGGGACATTCCCTGCGGTGCCGCGAGCGCTCCCAGCCGAGCGCCTCTGCTCCCTGCCGAGTCCTGCAAACCTCCCGGCAGGAATGTTAACCATCCCCTGCAAACCCCTGCTTACACACTGCTTCACTTTGCTCCTTGCACAGGCAATTCCCACATTCAAAAAAGTATTTGAACCATAATTTAAAAGGCACTGAATTCATTATTCCACATCCTCACAAAGAAGCACATTAGTAATAAATCCTATAATTTATTAGATTGTCTTCAATATATCTAATATATCTACAGCTGACTCCAGTATGTTTTGCAGGCTGAGGTTATCACAGGTATTTCTAGTTTTCCAACTATTTGCAAAAAGATCCTGCTTCCAAATGAGCATCATCTATATCCCTTTATGTATTCTTAATAAAAATATCTTTATCAAATTGAACCGAGTATGACCCAATGCAAACACACAAGAAGAAAGGCGCCGAGGCCGTACCTTGGGCGTGCTTCCCTTAATGAACTTCTTGATGGAGGACAAGAGCCCCGTGTCATTCTTGTGCGGTTTCCCGCCGCCGCCGGGCAGCGTCTCCTCCGCGTCCGAGTGTTTCCGCTTGGCCCGCAGCGCCCGCTGCGTGTGGATGGCTCCGGCCTGCTGAGAAGCCTTCCGCGTCCTCAGCCTCATCTTCACGTGCGCCACATGTACAGCTGCGAGGGAGACACCGGGATTACATTTCGGATGGTGGTTTCAAAAGATGGTACAACGCTGGCGCTGCACTGATGCGCTGCGCGTTTACACACACATATATACGCACACATATAGGGTTTAATTTAAGTGAATATTTGAGTTAAGGAGTATCGCTGGCAAAAACGAATCTAAGCTGCCCGAGAGCACGTTTAAGCAGCAGATCAATGGCCTTTGCAGAACTTCCCGGCAGAGCAGGGCAGCAAGGACTGCACTGGAGACGGGACGGACTGCATGGTGACTGCTAGACACAGCGGCCCGTCAGGCCCTTCCAGGCCTGGGTGCCTTATAATACTTCATTTTAAGGTTCTACGTTACATTTGGGATGAAGCATAAGTCTAAACTGGTGTCAAGCGTTCACAGAATAAGAAATCATAAGTAAGACTACGCATTAAATATGGGTGAGGATACCGCCACTCAAGGGAACCCAACACTGATCTTCAGTACGACAGTATCTGGGAGTCAGTTATCCCGCAGGGAGACTCCCGCACGAGCAGAGGGAAAAGCCACTGCAGGGAACGCACCCCGCGAACCTCCACCAGGACTGCAAGAACAGCTAACACAACGCAAAAAGCCACGCTGATAGTTTTAAATGACTGCAGTAATTCGGAAAAAGGTGGGCTGATATTTGAGATTTAAGGAAAGGCAACAGAAGCTGCAGCCTAAATTTATAAAAGTTGGTTCCTTTTAATCTTGTGCCCTCTAGTTAAGGCCTAACAGAGGCATTAAAATTCAGAGTTCATACGAGTCTTTGTATTAATATTTACAGTAACAACTGCATTTAATTCAGAAGACTTCCTGTAAGAAGAAGTAATGCATGGAAATAATGAAGAAAAAATATTTTAATCTGATTTTCCTATTCCTTGCCACTACAAAAATAAAAAGATGAAAATACCATTGTATACAAAAATGTAAAATAACTACACATTACCAGAAGATACACCTTGACTTTTCCTTCTTACAAATTGCTGCCAGTTTAATACTATTTTTTGTGATTTATGGCACACCAATAGATGTAGGCTCCTATTATACTCTATATAATGAGGAGAGCCTAGTTATAATATAGACGCTTCCTGGAGGCCCATCCACGCTTTGCAGCGGGAATTCTGGTAGCAGTTATCGACCTGCTGAGCTGGGTGTTTGTCTCCCCCAAACTCTCCTCACATTCGATTAAACTGCAGGTCTCCTCCGTTGGCCGGGCTCATGTTAAACTCCAAGTCTTCCCCGTTGGCCGGGCAGCACCACAACATAATCATTACCGACAAGGGTGTATTCCTAAAAGGGCCACATAAGGGTGAACGGACAACGTGAGCNTCACATTCGGTTAAACTGCAGGTCTCCCCCGTTGGCCGGGCTCACGTTAAACTCCAAGTCTTCCCCGTTCGCCCCCATAATCATTACCGACAAGGGTGTATTCCTAAAAGGGCCACATAAGGGTGAACGGACAACGTGAGCTTTGGCTAACTCTTCAGCACTATTTTGCAGTCTCACGTTTTAGCACAACTAACATGGAGTTGAGTGCCAGGAGCCGCCTCGAGGATGAGCACCGGCGATCGGAGCCGCGCGCTGCTCAAGCAAACCCCAGCCCCAGCTGCTGCTCCAGCCCTCGAGCCGGCACGGGCTCCGCGCACAAAAAGCCCTGAAGAAACTCGACTACCACCAAAGAGCCCCGAAGGGCAGCAGAGAGCTCGGAGCAAAAACCAAGAGGAGGAACCCAGGGTGCAGAGAGATGTCCAGGGAGGAGATGCAGAGACCGGCGTGAGTTTGTCCACCTTTCCATTCAACACAGTCACGCATCTCACAAGATGTGCAACATGATTCAGAAGTATTTGAAAAACTAAAACGAAAAGTGACTGAAGTCACAGAAGATCATGACAAATGATCAAAGAAACTCATGTTGCATGAGTTGCATGAGTTGCATGAGTGAATGCAAAGCAGCACACACAAGAAAGTTTAGCTAATTATCCAGACGTAATTAACACTGAGGCGAATTACTATTTACCACAGCGAATTAGGAGTTAAGTAAATGAGCAGTAAAAATATAATGGAACTTAGCACAAAGCTGGAAACCACATTTACTGGAATACATTATTTATATATTTGGAAGAACTGGCAAACATCCTACAACACGGCTTACAAAACAGCAGTCTCAAAACATTCTGATGAGAAATAAGAGACTGCCGTTAAGTGAGTACAAATTAAACAAAATCATGCCAAAAATAAACATTTGTGTAAAGGATTAGAAAAAAATAACTGTGAAACATAGAAACAAAGTTGACACGAGTGAAATTCCAATTTGAGAGGGAAAATACTACTTAAAATAAGTTACCTAATCTTTTCTAGAAGAGCAACAACACTTGATCAGACAAAGGCCGATGCAGTGCAAGGCGTTTCGTTGCTGCGTCCGGATTCACGCAGCAAGGGGCCGTCCAGCTCAGCCGCAGGCCCTGCCAGGGAGCTCGTGGCACATGCTGGGTATGGAGCCTCGGGTTATAAATAGCCCCGATGGACTCGGCACCAGCCCCCTGCAACCCGCGCGGCGACACGGCTTTGCTCTCCTGCCGCTCGCTACGTTTGACATTCAAAAACTGAAGCCATATTTCTGTATTACACGTAAATCATATTTCAAACTCCTAAAAGAACTTTCCCAAATTGCTTCTATGCCTTCTATGTAATATATATAAACAGGAAGAAAAAGGAAAGCACCTTTCAAAGAGGAGTTTAAATACTAAACTAAAATACTAAATACTAAAACTCATTCTTTAGAAAAAAAAAGGCAAAATGCAAATTTCACTAAACAATTAGTGAGCTAGGCAGAATGGAGTAATGAAGTTGCTCTTAAGAAGCAGGCACAGCCGCAGCACACTCCATCCCCCCCGGTTCCTGCGCTCCGAGGGGTCAGTCGGCACCCTGCAAACACTGGCACTACCACCTGCTGGAAAGCAATCCCGGCACAGCTTCTATTCTATTCCCCTGTAAACAGGAACACATCCCTACACAATCCCCAGTTAGTGATGGTTTATTTCCCTGCTATGCATGGCANGGCACTACCCCGTGGCACTGGCACCTGCTGGAAAGCAATCCCGGACAGCTTCTATTCTATTCCCCTCTAAACAGGAACACATCCCTACACAATCCCCAGTTAGTGATGGTTTATTTCCCTGCTATGCATGGCACAGCTGTTGGAGCTACAAATCTCTTAGGAAAAACATTTGGTGTGGAAAGTATAAACAAGGGTTTTTGATACAGGAGAAACACTAAGATGGTGAAAGAACAATAGTGATGAACAAGAGGAAGATATAACCAGCGAGAAAACTGTAAATTGCAGTGCTGGACAACTGCTGCAATTAACTTGGCACTTCGTAAAGTCCTGGCTGGCCATGACTGAGAGCAACGTATTCCGACCCCGAGGACGGGAGAGCTCTAGGGATCAGGACAGCTAACCCCAGGCGGGAATGTCGCCTGGCGGGTGGCAGGAACGCCCTACATGAAGCACTTCCTTCTCTTCCTGTGATTTTCCCCCATCTCATCAATTCCTGCGCAAGGAGAGGCAGTGCCCACGCGCTCCTGGGCAGGGCAGGCAGCACCGTCAACGCTGGGACGCGCAGCAGGTCCTGGTGTCCCCAGCAGCTCCCTCCCCAGCAGCGTCCGCAGCGCGCGGGGAGCTCCAGCCCTGCCCGCTGCAGCGGGCGCAGCACGGCCACAGTCACACCAGGGGACAGGGGACAAACGGCTGCGGGCGACACGGGAGCTGCGCGCCCTCCTGCACAAGTGGAGCCGCAGCTGCGCTGGCCTCCTGCGGCACACACGCCCTCGCGGACACGGCATTCCCTGTGCTGCATGCATGGCCCCTGTGGACACGACATTCCCTGCGGACACGGCATTCCCTGCAGCCACAGCATTCCCTGACCTACACGCATGGCCCCTGCAGACATGGCATTCCTTGCGGACACGGCATTCCCGGNTGCGGACACAACATTCGCTGTGCTGCACACACGGCCCCGTGCGGACACGACATTCCCTGTGCTACGGACACAGTCCCTGCAGCCACAGCATTCCCTGTGCTGTACAAACGGCCCCGTGCGGACACGGTATTCCCTGCAGCCACGGCATTCCCTGTGCTGCACATACGCCCCTGCGGACACGGCATTCCCAGTGCTGCACGCCGGGCCCCTGCGGACACGACATTCACTGTGCTGCACACACAGCCCCGTGCGGACACGGCATTCCCTGCGGACACAGCATTCCCTGTGCTGCACATACGGCCCTGCGGACACGGCACCCCCTGCGGACACGGCATTCCCTGTGCTACGGACACAGTCCCTGCAGCCAAGGCATTCTCTGTGCTGCACACACGGCCCCTGTGGACACGACATTCCCTGCGGACACGGCATTCCCTGTGCTGCACACATGACCCGCGCAGACACAGCATTCCCTGCAGCCACGGCATTCCCTGTGCTGCACATACGCCCCTGCGGACACGACATTCCTGTGCTATGGACATAGTCCCTGCAGCCAAGGCATTCCCTGTGCTGCACGCACGGCCCCTGTGGACACGGCACTCCCTGCGGACACGACATTCCCTGTGCTGCACACACGGCCCCTGCAGACACGGCATTCCCTGCGCTACACGCACAGCCCCGCGGACATGGCATTCTTCGTGGACACGGCATTCCCTGTGCTGCACACATGACCCATACAGACACGACATTCCCTGCGGACACAGCATTCCCCGTGCTGCACGCACTGGGCCCTACAGACACGGCATTCCCTGCAGCCGCAGCATTCCCTGTGCTGCACGCACAGTCCTATGGACACGGCATTCCCTGTGCTGCACCGGGCACCTCTGTCCAGGCGGCAAGCGGGAGCCCAGCCAGTCCTGCTCCGGGAGCAGCCGTGCCCGGACACTCGGCCTTGCCGCGGCGGAGGGGATGGCCAGCAACTAGGAAAAACACACGCTGCAGAATGAAGGGCGCTCACACAGTTTTGTAGAATTCCTCTGATTTTCACCATCCCGCACTGTTTCCACATCATTTCTCCAAACATTTCTTCAAGGGCTAGAGGGTAGTGAAGCTTCTTTACTCTTCTGAGCTTTCACTAGAGCCTCCCAATGCAAGTTAAAATCCACGTATCAGCACACCTCATTACTGCAACGTGACCCACATTTTAGGTATTCAGAACCAGCCCAACCGAACGATCCATCAAGCAGATGCAGCTGGTTTACATGATACTGGCGATGCTTTCCAGAAACATCAGATCTTCTGATACTGCACAAAGACAGCAGAAACCCACGGAAAAAGGCAGAAAGTGGCAATCCTGATAGGAAGGGAACAACTGGGGACTAATCCTGGTGTAACCATCTGCCTGGACTCCCAACAAAGCCAAGGAGAAGGATGCCCAGACGCAGCCTCTCGCGCAGGCCCTGGAGCACTCCAAGCTCCGAGGAAGCGATTCCTTCAGTGCTGAGAGCGCGGAGCGGCGCAGACCTCCCCTCTCAGAGGCTCTTGGCCCTTCTTTAACTGCCCAACACTCCTTTCCTAGCAGATTACAGCAGTTACACTTTATTCCAGCTCATGCACCACACCATTTGCAATACACTCTATTCCTCATGTCCCACCTCTCCAACCTGGGCATGAGTTTTCCTGCACCTGCCTCTTAGAGAGACAACTACTGACCAGGAGACCATGACCCGAAGCAGTCCAGAAGGGTAAAAGCAGAATAGAGAGACAATAATCTATGAGGACAGCAAAACACACGGTACATGCAATTCAAATACTGGTGTCTTGTTATGAAATCTGGATAAATCTACACAAAATCCCACAAATTTCATCAAAACAGTTGATTATAACTACCAAAATTGCAATGCAAATGGTCCCGCTGCACTCTCTGTTTCATAGGAAGCACCTTTTCCTCTCCCCACATCAGTCGGGGTGCTTGGCCTCCTCTCCCTGAACACAATCCCTGCGGCCCCTCGTTATCCCCTCGTTTCACCCCTGACTCCTCAGCGCGCAGTCTGATGCTCACAGCACAGTTCAACTCCTTCAGTGTTCAAGTACCTCCCTTGGAGGAAAGATTTCTGTAGAAAAGGTTTTCCCAAAGAAAGAAGGAAGCTTTTTATAACTGGCAGAACATCAAATAGATTTTCCGTTACCTTATTTTCTGCTCTAACACTCCTATCTCTAGGCCCACTGCTTGCTAGCGAGGCTTTGTTTTGATCATGCTCCGTGCACTTGGAACCAAAGTTCCTTCCCTCCTGGCCAGGACTTTTCCCTGTTTGGGACCCAGGTTCACATTTGGGGTTGATCCAGGCGCTGCACTGGGGTCGCACTACCACCCAGCAAAGGAAAACGGCGATTTGGATTCATTCTAGAGCAGCTAATTTCAAAACAAACCTCAAAATCTGTTACAGCACAAAGAAAAAATGATACTATTTGCAATCTCCTAGGCTGCCAAGACAAGAATTACACATTAGTCATCTTCAGATACGTCGGAGCTCACCATAGCCAGGCCGTTTTGCAAGGGGAGCTGGCAGCGCTCGCCCTGCGGAGCGGAGCCCGGGGCCCGCGCTGGCCCCGCCGGCCTCCGACACTCAATCCGCTGCCGCCGCCCGGGGCTATTTCTGGAACTCCTCTTGCTGCAGCCCTGGGACAGACAGGTCGCCAGCCGCCTCCTGGCCAGGCCTTCGAGGATGTCGGGATAAAGCTGACCGCAGGAAAACACCAGCTGGTTACGTCCTGATTGCTCACTCGTGTTCGCCGGGCTGCAGAAGCCGCGAAGCAAGGCCGGTGTTTGCAAGGGAAACCTCTTGCGACGGCTGCACGGAGAAGGACCTGCATTTTGCTCAAATTCGTTGGAAAAATGAACGTTGCTCTGCTTCACCTTCATCCCTCTGTGGAAGGAGAATGCCAGCCTCAAGCTCCCTGGATTTGTCTGTGCGTTACCCACTGCTGAGGAGGTCGGTGAGATTTTTGGCTGCTCCCTTGGCCTTAACAATTATAGACTGTTTTTACTGTGGGCTATTTTTACTGTGGGATAAAAACTCTTCAAATGAGAATATATTTCGTATTCCCCTGGACAATATTTTCCCTGAGCAACTATATAACTTCATAACCTTTCAAAATTATTTAAACTTAAAAATAAATTTAAATAATTTAAATGTGCTCTCTACTTCGGAAGGGGCTGTTACTACACTCACTCTGCACTTGGCTTTCCTGGTTAAAGAAAACAAAATTGTGGTACTGTTAAAACTGGGGGAAAAAATTAAAAACTAAACATTTATTACCTATGAATACTGATTTATATCCAACTCTTTCATAGACCATTTTGGTCTGTTCCTCAAAGGAAATATTCATTCTTACAGACTTCTGAGAGATTACTGAGATCAATCTCCTTATTTGTATGTGCCTACATGTGCTTATAACTAACTTAAAGCTGATATGAAACCAAGAGCTGAAGTTTCCAGAGCTTCACCAAGTTGTGTGTGATAACACAGCAATGTAGATAACCTCCAAAATAAAATACTGAGACTTTACAAACATGAATCTCATTCGGTTTCAAAAAGTTGAGTGGAATGGGCTGCAGGTAATGAACCTATCTGCCACACTCAATAATGCCATTTAACACATCCTGCTTGCCTTGTCAGAGGGTGAGAATCCAGCAGGAAGAAATCCCCGGCTATGCAGAGGGAAGTTACACGAGGTGCCTGAACAACACCGCAAGAACACAAATTCCTACAAACACATTCCACCAACGAGGATTTTTGTAAGCTAAAACCAATCTTCATGCACTCTGCAAGGTCTCCATTCTCCTTTAATTCCCCCGCAAACTTCACTTATTTATTTCACAATTTAATTGCTTCCAGTTTTGTCTACTTATCTCTGCCGCTTTGACAAACAACGTTCTAATTTAAAATGTGCAGTTTGTTCAGCAAGCTGCGTATTCCGAGCACGCCCGCACCCAGGGCACCGCTGCGCAGCCCTCCCCGGCCCAGAAGGGCAGTTCGGGCAGCCACGACCCGCGCGGGCGGCCGGAGCGGGGCCGGCGGCGGCGCGGGAGCAGCTCCCTTTCCTTGGAACACCGCCGGGAAGCGGGAAGGCAGAGGGCTCCGAAGACTGGCAAGAACTTTCACGTGAAAACGCGACATCACCGCCAAGCAGGAACCCAGAATCGGGCAAAGAAGGGGAAATGGTGCCAAACTCCTTTAAACGCTGGATTCTGTCAACCTTTGCACGCTGGCTGAAGCACGCAGGAAGCACTGGGCAGTGTGAGCTGTCCTCGTGCCTTCTGCGCCTACAACGGAGCGCACTCTGGTCACCAGAAGCACGGAGGAAGCAACAGCAGAGCCAGGGCAGACCGCTCTCAACAGCTGAAAACGCTTCCACGCAGGAAGGAGACCCCTTTCCCCGTCCCCTTTGCAGCGCTCTCCTCTCTGCCCCTCGCAGAACGGCTCAGAACGGGTCCCTGTTTCCCCTGTGAGTTACTCTGTGCTTCACGTTTGTCCCTTCCTCTCCCAGCTGCCATGTGCTGCTCACTCCTTGCACAGGGAGTTTAGCAAAAGTCTGCGCACGGCATAGCCTTTTCTGCCTTCTCCTAAGGCAAAATCACGTGTAACGGTGCATCTGCACCAGCGGGAGCCTGGTCTCATTTGAGCTTTGGAAGGAAATCTTCCAATCACCCTATTCACAGTGCTCCGGCACTCCGCACAGAGCAGCCTCCGGTGCGCTCAGAGCCCTGGTTCCTCGGGATGGATCGGAACCGGGGAACCACTTCAACGGCTGCCAGAACAGGAGCCGCCTGAAGCCAGGCTCTGGAACACAGAGCACGTGGGTACCAAGCCCCGTACCGACGGCCTCCCCGCGCGCCTGCTCCTGCTGCAGCACACAGCGCAGCGGGGCTTAGCACCACCCGAGCAAGGCAGCACAACCCTAGAGCAGGAGAGCTCCTTTGGTCTAAAACTAAACCCATCAAACACGAAGAAGCTCCTAACTAATTCCGACCAGGTATCGGCTGGGTGCAAGCGGAGCACAGAGCTCTCAAACTGCCAATAACAGCATGCAGGAGCACGTGAGCAGTCAAACACTCTGCACCCAAAATAAAAGAAGGGGAATAGAAAATACATTAGGGGGAGAAAGAGCAAAGCGCAATCCTCATGCAGTAAGTTTTTAACTTTGCAAGCACGGACCAACAACGATAGGAGTTTATTTGCTAATCTTGAACTCTCTGATAGTGTGAAACCCTGTTACGTTTGTTGATTTTACAGCATTTTTGTACTGACGGTTAATCTTTGAGGCTGACCATTATCAAACCTTGTCCGGATACACAAAGAACGCCAACAGCAGGATAATGGAGCGTAAGGAGGTGTGATCCGGCTTCACCCAAACCCCACCTTTACAGTCCCTTTCTCCACAGGGCCTCTCAAACTCTGTCCCCAAGAGCGCTCCCCGAGCAGCACACAACTCAGGAGCTCTAAATGCAGCAATTAGAGGGGTTTCAGACATCACCTTGGCTACGCTCAGGTCGTCAGAGCTTCCTCCAAATCTTGAAGAACATAAATTAAAGTATTAAGGTTCCGCTAATTTTCTTGTTTACTTATTTTAAGTTCTGTCTTGATAAGCAAAATGAGCAAGCTCCTCCACTCAGGTTTTGATGGATTTGACTACAACTACTCCCTCTTGACAAGGGTTTAAGGAGGACTCAGATAAACCGAGCGAGGTAATTCAATCAAACATGATCTATCCAAATCCAGTGCACACAAAGCCTGTAAGCACCATTAATATTCTTAAAGACACTTCTTCTAGCCATAAATCATCTCTGTAGCTTCCAGTAGATCACTCTCAGAAAACCTTAAAGTTTCAGGCAGTATTATCCTCCCACAAGCATAAGAACAAGAGTTGCTACTCACACAGCTACTGCTCATAAATAGCCTTTTGCTACTCCTCTTTCCTTAATTCGCACCCTCCGACAGCAGCTCTGCCCCAACGCTCCGAAGGCCCCAGCACTGCAGCGCAGCGGCTAGCAGGTGTCCAAGGAGCGAGCTGAGCTCTGCCGCGGGACTCGCCTCCGCGCAGGGCATGGATCCGAATCAGGAGGCAGCAGCTCCAAACCATTATTTCACATAAAGGGAAGTCTGGTTTAGGTAAATGAGCTCCTCCGGGACAGTAAAGTGAAGGAAATTCCCAGGAAGCAGGGGAAGGTGCAGCTGGGGTGGCCTTACCTAGTGTGAAGGGCTACTTAAAAGGGTGTCAGAAAGCACCGAGAATGCAAAGGAGAACCAGAAGCCAGTTCTGTTAACCCGAGTCAGCCCCTGAAACAGTGACTGCTGCAAGGGGTAAACTGAAGAAGGGGAATCCACGGACAGGACAAGGGAGGAGGCAAAAATCCCTCTGCATGGGGTAAGAAATAAATATATTTGTATGAGACGCTGTTCCAGCACCCTCAGCCCTACTCCTAGGCAGCGGATGCTGGATACACTCGAAGCTTTATCTGGGCTAATGAAATCTGTTCTGCTGGATGGTCTAACCCAGAGGCTTGGCCACTTCAACACTATCAACACAGCGGGGCGGAGGGGTTGTTTTCCCCCGTGTCCAGCACAGTGAGGGAAAGGGGCCTCCTGGCACACACGGACACAACCCAGAAAGACAAGGAGAGCTGAGGCAGCCGTGCCAGGGGAATCCTCGCGGTCCAGCCTGTCCCCTGATGGAGCCACCTGCCCTCCTCTAACCCCTCCTGACACCCCGCACGGACCGAAGCAAACGCACCTCAGAACAGCCTCTGGTAAGCCAGGTTATGGTCTTGATCGAATCAGCACAGCTAGGGCTAAGCTGCCCGGAATATCTGCTCCGACTGAGCCGAGTCCTTGTGAGTTTATAAACTTCAACCAGCTACTCCTAAACCTAGCCTAAATAAAGCCAAGCTCCCTGTTCCACGTGAGGCCTCAAGGACGCTACGGCACTGCCTTCCGAGCCTTCACCTTGCTGACGGCATTCCTCTTCAGCAACCTGTGTGTGTGTACACATATTAAATATATAACACATGATATATGTATCACGAAGAACAACTTTTGGGTAAGTCCTATTGCAAATGTCCCAGAATCTTGCAGCTTTGGCTTCTTACACTTGTCAGTCCTGTGTTCACTGTGTGTAGCATGTTTTCCAGATACTGCAGGTTACCAGCTCCTTTACTGAAACCTATCTTCATCTTTAAAGCTACAAGATATAACAAATACCAGTGCAGCTGCGCTCATTTAGTGCCGCTTCCCACCGCCTTGTCGGTGGAACTCGGTATTATCACAAACACTCTCGGACAGCAAAACCCGGGCAGCAAAGGACACGGCTCGGATGATCCCCGCGGCAGAGCGTGGCAGGGACCGGAGCACGGAGCACCGCTCTGCACACCAGACCGTCCTGACAGAAGGGTTTGCCTGGAATCACCGGGTTAACCAACAACAAAACAAAACTTCTTTACTTCCAAGTAAGACCCTCTCACACGTGCTCACCATTGGAAATGATGTATTTAAAGAACAGCGAGAACCCCCTACCCAGCCTCCAAAACTGCTTGCTTTAGACACGAATTTTGGACTTAACTTTTCAAATGCTATGGAAAATGTCCTTGTCTACAAATGTACATTTAAAAACTAAACAATGATCATTTAGGCGCTTCAGGATATAAACACACTAGATTGGTTTATTTTTCCAAGGATCTCGATGTGTGCAAGTTTCCCCCAAGGAATCCGCAGGGATCCTCTCACCGTACAACCGACACCGCAGCACGTTACCCTGTCCGAAGGGCTCTGCGAGGCCGGATGCTGTGCGAGCGCGCGGGCAGGGGCTGCGACTCGCAGCCCAGCTTTAGGGAGCTCCCTGCTCCTCTACGGCACCACAGCAGCACGACCCAGCTGAGACAGCCTACCCTAAAATCAAAGTTCATTAGTAATCTCATCAATTAGCTATCCAATTTTATGGTGCATGTTTGCATTTTTCTGGATACTTCATGGGGATGTACACATCAAATGAACTTTTGCTACACAATAAATAAAAAAATAATCTTCCGCTTAAAACATGAGATCGGTGCCAACGCTAGTGGAAATGTAAGCTGCTAGCAAGCAAATGAGTCTCATTCAGACTTGTCCTCTAGCCTCTGAGCTAGTAGGAGTAAAAATCATCATGTCTTATCCATCCACAGTAAGGAATGAGAAAGGCACTGCTCTGGCAGGGACTGTCCTGAGCATGGCACAAGTGTGATCACAAATGGGAAGCACTGGGGGAAACCAGGAGCTCGCAGCCCGGGACAGCAGAGCGGCCTCAGCAAAGTGCAAAACCCACAGCGAGAGCAAGCGGCTGCCTGGGGAGACCCAGCCAAGAGCACGGGCACGGGAAGACCTGCGAGCTCGGGAACCGGGAGGCACCTGTAGAGATTCACGACTTTAATGCCTGTAGCTACCAACCTCCAGCACCCCTTCCCAGCGGACTCAACCTCCAGCCATCGAACGGGGAAAGTCTCAAGCTTCTGTCAGAATACACACAGGTCTATAAACACACGTTAACTTTAACCGTATAGCGAATTTCATTTCGACTTGATGCAATCTGCCTTTTCTTTTTTGANGCGGCTGCCCGGGGAGACCCAGCCAAGAGCTGGGCACGGCAAGACCTGCGAGCTCAGGAACCCTGTAGAGATTCACGACTTCAATGCCTGTAGTTACCAACCTCCAGCACCCCTTCCCAGCGGACTCAACCTCCAGCCATCGAACGGGGAAAGTCTCAAGCTTCTGTCAGAATACACACAGGTCTATAAACACACGTTAACTTTAACCGTATAGCGAATTTCATTTCTACTTGATGCAATCTGCCTTTTCTTTTTTGAAAAAGCTTGTCAGAACAGTCCAGTGTGACTTTTAGCAGTGGTTCCTAATTTTGCGTAGTCATACATTTGTTTTCATTCTGCCCATACCTACGAAAAAGTTTCCTCCATAGGAATGAAATACCTGCACAGAGAACTACCAGCAAAAACACAGTTTTTAAATCTTGGCAATACTGGTTTTGTTGGTGTCAGTCCTAGTAGCACGAGGAAAACAAATGCCAACGCAGTATGGAAAAGCTGTGCTCGACGGAGACGAATCCTTAGGAATGTGATGTACTTGAGCACTCAGAAGGCTCTTTGGCCTCAGCAGCGGCTTGTCAGTGCGCTGGAGAAGCAACACGGTGGGAAGATGTTAGCAACACGCAGCGCGCAGGAGGAAAAGGGAAAGTTACCTTCCAACTAGGAAAACACACGGACAGTTACAGCATTTCTGGAATGCTTAAAGACTTAGAAAAAAAGATCCAGCTGCACCATGAAGTCTGTGGGATGGGATGGCAAGGGACAACTCCTAAAGAAACAGCTCCGAGATGAAACAGGAATGTCGGCTCCAGCACGCACTGGAACGGGATCAAGTCTCGACTACGTTCCGCACAATGTTTTCGGGGGAAAGCGGAGGATGTTTTATGGAATTCAAGCCCGGGTTTGGCCTGCCTCCTAGAACATATATCTTGTTACGAGAGCGGCTGGAGCACTCGGAGGCGCGAGGTCCTCGCGGCTCCGCGTCCGGCGGGAACACGGGGCAGCGGCGCCGGGAGGCCCTCGCAACCTGCGTGGCTCGCGCCCCGCTCGCGCCTCCAGCGCGGAGCCGCCACAACTTGTCTTGCGCTACTGTCGCCGCTCCAACACGTTGCTCCCGCTGAACCATAATCCCTTCCCGCCGCCGCTCGCCCGCGTGTGAACCGGGCTCGCTCGCTCTTACCTTAATGTGCCATGAGGCTTAATTAGTGACACTCGGCTCCTCCGAGCCCTCTCGGAGCACTGACTGCTGCTCCTAGCAGCTCCCGCGGGTGCTGTGAGCCCCGCCGAGCAGGGAGCGGCGGCCACAGGGGCTGCGAGGCGCCCAGGGCCGCGCTAGCAGGGATGGACGGGGAGAGCCGGGCAGCCGCAGGGCAGCGGCAGCCAAGCGGCCGCGAGCGCGGAGCGGGACGCGGGCGGAGCGCGGGAAGGCTCGGGAATGCCGCGGGCTCGCCGGGAGCGCGGCGGGAAGCTCCGGGAATGCCCCGCTCGCGGCTCTTCCAACGCGGCGCAACAGGCAGCGCAACAAGCGGCTGCCCCGCGGCCCGGCGG
>VWPW01008638.1:38192-69765 GCA_013389825.1 Crypturellus undulatus
CTCCGAGGGGCCGCGGAGCCGCTCCGGGGCCGGCGCCGCTGCGGGGCCCGACTCGCGCCGCGTCTCCCTTCTCCTCCTCCCGGCCGCGCCGTGCGGGTCCCCCCGCGCTATTCCCGCTTGTTTTGCTGGGTTTCCGCAGCCCTGAACGCGGGCCCGCGCCAGCCCCGGCCTCCGGAGGCGCCGTGTGCGGGGCCCGTGCGGCTCCCCCGGCCCTTCCCGGCCCCTCAGCGGCCGCGGCTTTCCACAGGCCGCGTTTTGGGGGCAGTAAGGCGTTTTGGGGTAAGTAACGCGTTTTGAGGGGCAGTAAGGCGTTTTGGGGGGCAGTGAGGCGTTTTGAGGGGCAGTGAGGCGTTTTGGGGGGCAGTGAGGCGTTTTGGGGGCAGTAAGGCGTTTTGAGGGGCAGTAAGGCGTTTTGGGGGGCAGGAACGCGTTTTGGGCGCAGTAACGCGTTTTTGCGTGTTTAAGCCACTTCTCGGTGTACCACAGAGAAGGGGCCATTTCCCTGCACGCAGCTTTTCCCCCTGTCTCTAGTCATGGTGGGGAGCAGCCCGCGCACCCGTCGTGTTCCCTCTCCTCATACCCCGTAGCCGCTTTTCTATGCTTTAAACCAAATTATTATCCTGTTNGGGCAGTAACGCGTTTTGGGGGGCAGGAACGCATTTTGGGGGCAGTGACGCGTCTTGGGGGAGAGTAACGCGTTTTGGGGGCAGTAATGCGTTTTTGCGTATTTAAGCCACCTCTCGGTGTATCCCAGAGAGGGGGAGCAGCCCGCGCACCCATCGTGTTCCCTCTCCTCATACCCCGTAGCCGCTTTTCTATGCTTTAAACCAAATTATTATCCTGTTAGAAAAGACACAGCTGAGAATATCGGCTCCTTAACCCGAGCCACATCTGCGGCTGTGCTTTAGTTTCACTGCTGTGTCATGGGGCTGTAGCATTTGCAGCAGAAAACTTAAAAGTTAAATTTTGCCCCCGTTTCTTAAGTTAGGAGGTAATAACACCGAGTGTCCGCAGCGTGGCCCTCGTTCAGGATGGGCTGCATTATTCCCTTAGTGCACTAAAATATTTGTGAAAACAGCACGCATAATAGTTGAATATTTATCCACCAACTGTGGAAAAAAAAAAAAACAAAAAAAAAAANCGAATATTTATCCACCAATTGTGGAAAAAAAAAAAAAAAGTGGAAAAAAAGTGAGCTCGGGCATGTTAAAACCTCCTCAGGATTGTGGCGGTTCAGTAAGAACTTGCAGGGCAGGATAACTTTGCGATGCCTCATGAGACAAGCCCAGGAGGACGCTCAGTGCTGCTTCGAAAAAACGGTAGGTGGAAATACTTTTCCAAACAGTGTGCAATTAAAGTGAAACTGATTGCCAGAGGAAATGACTGCCAGGATTTGAAGCAAGCAGAATTTCAGGTGCTCTTATAGAGAGCCAGAAACTTACTTAGAAGAGAGGTTAAAACATACGACTCAGGGTTGGGACTAGCCGTGGTGGGGATGTGAACTGCGCGTTTCCAGCTGCTTGGATGTACCCTGTGCAGGGGAACTGCCTGCTCCTACGCGGTGTCTGAGGAAGGACTGGGGCCGGAGGAGTTGGGAACTTTGCCTTGTGCCAGGTGGGAATAAACTTAAACTCGTGTTGTTGTGCCGGGGAGCAAAGGTTCAGGTGTCCACGTGCTGCAGCTGCTCCACACGTTATGATTTTTAACTAGAAAAAGAGCATTATAGCGTGTGTGTAATGCGTGCTGTAATATACTGTGTGCAGAATGCAGCCCGTGGACGATGCTGTGGCTGCGTGCGCACACCAGGCTCCGGAGGCCCAGAGCGCCTGCTGAGTTTGCAGAAAACGTTAGTGTCGTTTTGGCAGCAGGTTTTTTAATTATTTCAGGGATTGTGTCAGATTGAGGTATTCTAGGTGCATGTTTATAGAGAAACTCGAGGGGGAAAGTGTGTAGTCACCAGCAGCGTTGCACGTGCTTGGAAGGTTATTTTCTGTGAGAAATGGTTTCAAAAGTCACTCTTCGTATTTTATCTAGGGTTTTATTCCCTAGATAACTCAGGGGTCTCTTCCTTGATTTCCCTCCAGTATTTCAACATGTTTTTTTCACGTGTGGGTTGAGCTCTTGCTCCAGGCACAGGTTACTCTTATTTACTTTGCCGAAGGGACCTGAGAATGGGAGAGTTGTTGTGTAAACCAAACAGTTCTTGTTGGGGTTTAAAATGTTCAAATTACTTATTTCTAAGTAGTTGTTTCTTTCAGATAAGCAAGAGAAATAACTTGTTTGCCAGGTAAATAGAGTTGTGCCCTTGCGTTACAGGAGAAGCGACCCCTTTGTGTCGGATGTCCCTGTTCCTGCCCAGGATGTCCCTGTCCTGCCCGGGAACAGCTCCCGGTTCAACCAGGCTGTTGGGAAGGGAATTCCCGATGCCCCCTGCTGCCCTCCCCACAAAGGGGCTCTTGTGTGTAGGGGCACCGGCTTGAGCATCTCCCTGCTGAGGCTCTTCCCCTTTCCTTTGCGCTCCTACCTGTCCTCTGGATCCATTCCAAAGTCTTTCCCAATTGGGAAGTTCCAGTTACTGCAGAACGCTGCCCTTTTCCCCCGCAGTGCCCAAAGCTACTGGAAAGCACCAACATGCCATGAAAAAAGTACTGCCTATGTCCTGGGATAGGAGGCAACCCCATTTCTGGCGTGGGGAAATCCTCTATAACAGGGATGAGGCTCCAGGTTGTCAGACACAAATTGCTTGAGGCCGGTGTTTACCAGTGAGAAAGACTCTGCAGAGATCTAGGGACCTCGCAACCCCTCCTTCTCTCTAAATAAAATAACATTTTGATCTATCTGTTCTCCAATATGCAAGCAAAATACTGGTATTAAATATATTTATATAAAAGAAAACCCTATATGGTAGGAAGTGTACAGTATATGATATGCATATATTACTACAGCTTGTGAGAATGTCAGAATGTTTTGACGGCTGTTAATTAGTTTCCTTGGCTCATTGCTATGAGAGCTGAGATAATAATCAACAGATTCTAGTGATGGGACCCGAATTATCTTTTTTCAGTGAGAAATTCCCAGTGTGAGGTAGAGCTCTTTGAGGATCGGCAAGCAAAGCTGATAATTTAGTCCAAGCTTAAGTAATGGACTGATTCACTAATAACTTCATTGTTGCTGCCTGAGAAATACAGCTGTAGGACACAAAATACCAGGTGAGTTCAGAGTAAATCTGGGCTTTCCTTGTGGCCTAAGGAAACGGCTTTGCGTGGTGTGTGAGCGCAGACCTGGGGCAGCGCCTTGAGCACTGCAGGGTCCCCGGAGCAGCGCGCGGGCCGAGGGTCGAGCAGGCAGGTCCCGGCGCTGGATGGGAGCAGGGCTGTGCGTGCCGGAGCGCCGGGTTAGCACCATGGAGTGGCAAATGAAGACGCGGCTCCTCTTCCCTGTTCTCCAGCGCTGGCTTCACCCGCGGCAGCGCGCGAGCAGTGCGTATGGGTTCAATGCAGCGCCTCGTTGCAGCGCTCTCCAAAGCCGGTTGGTTACGCAGAGGGTCATGCATGTGGCGATGCTGAAATGAAGCAGAGGGGGATGAGACCTGTGCAGAGTCGAGTCGACCCGGTGCACAGACAAATCCCACGCTGTGCACCGCCCAGGAGACCCCTTCTCTTCGCAGCTGCAAAGTTCCGAAAAACTCGGTGACTTCCATGCGTTGCCGTGCAGCGGTTCTCGCTCCCGGCAACGTGGGTGTTTTTTCCTAACGTTTAGACTTGGGCTTCCGCCGCGGCAGGAACCGCCGTGGGCGCCGGCAGCGGGGCCGCCGCTCACGCTGTCCTGCGCGGGGCAGGTCCTGCAGGTCCCGCTCGGATCTCCCCGCCGAGCAGCCAGGGCAGCCCCGGTTTGTTGCTTAGGACATTGGAAAACTGAATTAAACCTCTTTGGAGGAGAGCGCAGTCCCCTTCCCTCCCCTTGCTAGGAGTCATAGGGAGAAAGGAAAAGAAAGTAAGAAAGAGGGAGGATATAAGTGGTAGAACATTCCTAAATAAATTCTTGATGATTCTTCTTAATTTTTTCCTCAATAAGGTAAATTTCTACAAGCTTCAAATCTCCCGTGTCTCTGAGGTACTCATATTTTAAACCGCAACAGGGATTTACTCTGTTTCCAAGGCCTGACTGGAGCTGTCGGGATGGAGCAGCAGCTGCGCGCGCTTTGGAGGCTCCTGTCCCGTTTGTAATGTGTCTTCCAGCCAGATTTCTCTTCAGGGCTGGGCATAAACACAGACCTGCGATCACTTGCTGCTCAAAAATGACTGAATATGGATTTTCTCAGTTTAACCTCGGGCAAAATATTTCTGGCATCACAACAAATTAATTTGCATTAACTTGTGGGTACTTTTAAACTATAGCCTTTATAATGAGGTTTGTTTTTTAAGTTTGGTTATTGGTGCAGCCCTTATAGACATTTTTTTCATTTGCAGTTTTGCATTTGAAGCCTTGGAGAAATGGGACCGTTGTAAAAACCTTCCCCGTCTTTGCTCTGCTGTTGGCTCTAGGTGTTTGGGAAACCCGTATTTCCCTCCGCCTCCTCTCGCAGTGGGTGCGTGTTAATTAGTTCCGTTTCTGCTGTGCTTTGAAGCTGTACAGTGCTGCTGTTTAATTAACGATCGGTGGAGATCACCGTGTTGAGTGGATGCGGGTAGCTCAAATACACCTGAACGCGCTTCCCCTACACGTGCTGCCCGTGCTCTGCTTTGTGCTTTAATGACCCCGTTTTTCTAGCAGATGCCCAAACCGGGGGGTGCCCCTGGTCCCCGAGGAGCGACGCCCTCCGCGCGGCCGCTGCTGGCCCGGCCGTCACCGTCACCTTTGCAGCAGGTGCCGCCTGCAGCTGCCGTCCGCTTTATTCACGTGAATACAGCCTGAGTAAGTGTGGGAAACTCTGGAATAACAGGAGTATTCCAGGAGCTTTGAACCACAGGTGATCCCCAAAGCGGGAGCCACCCCCTGCTCCGTGGGGGATGTGGGGAGGTGAAGAGTTTGTGACTTTCTGTAACTGAAAAAAGAAACCCAGAAGTATTAGACATTTTACAGATTATCTTTAAGTGCCTGAACTTGAGCAGCGCAAATTAATGCCCTTGTAACAGGAACCAGCTCAGTGCTGCCAGCAGGGCGAGTTCATACAAGTGTGTGTCAGGGTCTGGCCTCTCCGAGTGACTACCCAGTTCATTAAAAACTTCCATTTGATTTGATCTGTGGATAGAAAAATCAGAGATAGGGAAAGAAAAGGCAGGTGTTTTGGCTACCCCTTACCAAACTCCTGAAATATTAGGGCCATTATAAAAGGATTTGTGCAGTTCACCTGTGTGCGTGGCCACTGCTGCCGCGATGGGGATGTGGGTGCTGGAGCTACTTAGGGCAGGATAAACCCTACAGGAAGGGATGATCCTTTGTCCTGGCAGGATGGTTAAAAAATAAGACATCCCAAAGGGGATTGTCTTGCTGCAGGGGTCTTTCCTGTGAGTTAAGCCCAGCCTGAGTGGCCGCAGACCTAGCGCTGGGTGTTTGCTGGACACAGCCCAGGGCGGTTTGTGCTCGTGTCCACTTTGCTGAGCTCTGTGCCGTGGTGGTCGTCAGCTCACGCGTCGTGTGTTCCTGAAGAATCGGTCACGTAGCAGTACGTGCACGGTTAGAGACACGGAGCCGGGAGCGCACGGCCTTCCTGGGGTAACCTGTGTTACTGAGACTGGTTCTCAGCACTGAAACGATGCAAAAAATGACAGTTTTCTCGCGATGTCGAAGGGTTTCCCAGAGCAGCAATTTCTGTACCTTCTCATGACTCTCTGTTAATACTGCTGTACCAAGCATGATTTTCATTTTTTTTTAAAGCTGTTTCAATTATTAGCCCTAAGTTTTCTGGCTTGGGTGAGCACAGTTGCACGGCGAGGAGGGCGCAGCGCTGCGGTGCTGCTGGCCTCGCGCAGGGACAGCTCGTGGAGAGGGGCAGGGGAAGCAAACCGAAGTTTATCGTGAACCGAAGAGGAGCCTCTTCAGCCAAGACATGGGGGTTTCTTCGGTCTTGAAAAATAAAATGTTCTTCCACCCTCAAAATAGGTGATGTCCCTGAGACGGAGCGACTCCGCTGGCCACCAGCGCTTCCTCGGAGGTGTTTGGGTACAGACGGAGCAAAACGTGTGTGTTGGGAAGAGCTGTGCAAAGAGCAGTTGGTCCCAGTGGTTGTTTTGTCAGGGCATTACTCCTTAAAGGCATTATCGTGTGTCTAACAGGATTCCTAAAACAAAGATTCAATGAGCAGAATCCTGCCTTAGCTGTGTAAACACGAGGCAGGACTTGCTGGATGGGTCTGTCCGTCTTTCCCTTTTCCCTCTCCTTTCCCCAAGCAGGGACGTTGCAGAAAGGTGCCTGGATTGGCTTTTCCCATGTAAACGGGAACGCGAGCGCCCGCGGGAGCGCCGCTTTGCCGAGGTCCCGCTGTGCTTCCAGGCAAACCCGCGTTCAGTAGCTCCATCTCGGAAACGAGTCAATGTTTGTGTGCTGCTATTTCCATGGAAACTGGGGTTGGCTCCATGAAAATGGAACCAGGAGCTCAAAACTACATTTAAAAAAATAAATCAAGATAATCACTCGTATTCCTGCTCCTAAATGCTCATATTGGTCACCCTGAATGGAACCCGTCCTTTGAGTATCGTAGGTACAGTCATGGGAATTGGCAGGTCAGTGATTAATATTTTTTAATTAATGTTTTTTAAAAGTGAGCTAGTGTTTCATAGAGCTCCGTTAGGAAAATACGCGTTTATTTCGTTTTTATTCCAGCACACTGATTTCTAAGTAGTTGAAATCGCTCATGTTTTCATCACTTCTCCAGCCCTCCAGAAAGGTGCAGTAGGCGCTGACTGAGAACCAGGAGCAGCTCGAAGCTGCTTGGCAAATGTCCACAATTCACAAAAATAAATAAATATATATATATAATGTGTATATGTGTGTATGTGTATTTCTATAGGAGGGGTGCAGAAGCACACGGACGTGACCCAGGGAGCTGGGGATCTCCAGCAGCCAGCGAAGCAGAGCCAGAGCCAGGCCCTGTTTCCTGGACGGGTTTGGTGGCCTTTGGGGACAGCTGCTCTAGGAGCAGCCTGCCTGGAGCCACTGTGGTGGCCCCGCTCCCTGCAGGACCTGCCCAAGGACGGACTCACCGGGACGGTCCTTGGAGGATGGGGAGCTCCAGGGGCTCCCAGGAGACGAGGGGGCAGCGGCGGCTGCGCAGGGAGGGAGAGGCAGGAGGGTCCCTAGCACCAGGGCAGGGAGGGGCTCTAAAAATGCTCAGAAATTGCTGGCAATTGCTCTAAAATGCTGGTAATTGCCCAAAGGAACAGAAGTTTTTGCATGCGAGTGGAATTTGTTTGACAGAACAATTCCCTCCAGAAATGAAGTTCTTGAAGTGTTGGATCACTCAATGGGGAAGGGTAAGTGCCGAGTGACCCGAGGTCGATTCCGTCAAGGATGCCCCCTGGGATCGCAGTGTGTCCCGTAGGGCTGTACTCACTACGGTCCCCAAAGCCAGAGGCAGAACAAGCATGAGGGTTGTGCAGAGCTCTCCAGCCCGCGCTTTCCCAATAGGAAAAGGGAATGCAGAGCTTTTCCCTCTTCCCAGAATTAGCTGAATGTTGCTGGGGTACTAACCAGAGCAGAAACCTTTTCCTTCCACATAGGAGCTGCCGCTCTCCTTTGCAGCTCGGCGTCTCTCACGTTCTGTGTCCAAGGAGTTCTTGGTTGATTATAACGAAGCCGTGAGTAGCAGCTCCTCACAGGGACGAGCAGGTGGGGGCTGGACCAAAGGCCCATGGAGGAGGGCGGCAGCTCTTTCACTCTCCCAATAAACGAAGGCTGCAGGTGACGTTCTCTCCTCCTGCCCGCGTCGGCTCCACGTACCGCGGCCAGAGGCAGCAGAGCGGGACGTGGAACCGGCCCTGCCGCAACCGGTGGCACCAGCGCTGGTCACCTGGCCCTGTCCCGGCCGGCCCCTCCATGGCCATTGTGGCCAGCGCCGCCCTCCCTGTGTGCAGATGTCACCCACCCGCCGTGGAGAAGTCGAAGCCGCCCCGGCTCAGGGTGCTGCTACGAGAGAAAGCAGAGCCAGGAGCCTCACGACCTTTAAACAACTTAATTTATTAGAACCCAATAACTGTTGCTTTCATTAGAAGGAAGTTAACACCTAATTCGGGGTGAAATTACATTTTAAGACAAAAAATCTTTGCAGTGCTTCAACACAGTACTGGCTGATGACTACTCTTTAAGTTCTGGTACCCGTCCGTAGGGCCGGTGCTGTTAGTACGGGCTCCAGCGGTTTCTTTTGCCAACACAGGGCCACGTGAAGGGCTCTCCCACCCGCCGCCCAGGCGGCCGTAACGAGCTCAGCAGAATCCGCTTTTTGTTTTAATTTCAGGATGAAACTGAATATTTAAGACTTCTTGGTAAAAGACCCCTGTAGCCAGAAATCATTTGAGCTTTGAAATGTATTGAAAAGCTTTGCTGAATTGTATCAAGCAAATCTTGACCGTTATTTTAAATCTGAACCTGAGTACAGAGGAAAAAAATATTAAAAAAAAAAAAAAAAGTACAATCACCCATGTCATAGGCCCCATAAATTATTTTCACAGTAGCCCTTTGGGAGAAGCAGGCTGGGTTAATCACCGTCACTTCCACTACTGCAGATCAACAGAACCGTTTCCACAGAATTCAGAAAGTGCTTAAACACAGAATACAAAAAGTCTCCAACTTACAAACTCTTCTGATAGAAAAGCAAGAGGTGGAACGTGCCAGATGGCTGAAGAGATTGTATCAAAGGACAGAAAATCACCGTGAGTGGCCGTGGTGGATGTGATGGGAACAGCAGGACAGGGGGGCGAGGGCTGCCGCTCCCGCCACGGTTCCTAAGCGCTGCGCACTGGTCTCTATGTCCCCCTGAAGAAAGGCTTTCTTTACACGACAAACATATTTCCTACAAGCGGCGTGATTCATTTAACTGTTTAGAACAAGCTATAGTTACACCACTTTTTGAGGAAGTATCGAATTATTAGAATTCTAGTTCCAGGGATTCCCAGCTCTAGCTCTAGGCTTTGCTCACTGCCTACTAGAATGGGAACGGGACTCGCTTGTCCTTCCTCAGCCACATTAGGGAAGGAGCAGTTGCTTTAACACTCACTTTTCATTCTCAATGGGTAACTCACCTGCAGACCACAAAAACACAGCACTCGGGAGGGAAGCAGAGTATCTTTGCTCACACAGGAATTACTGTAGAAAAGGAGTCCTTTGGCTATACATTGTTTCCACAGTGTATTTGTTACATGAGATACAAACTGTACAAGTTCTCCAGTTTACAAAGTTTTCTAATTTGCAGAAACAGTTCAGCCTGTATTTATAATATCGGCTTGAAAGGTGAAGATTATTACAGAGAAGGTACAGTCTAACTGGCTCAATGTGACAGCAAAAATGAAGTTTTAATCCAATCCGCAATCGTACAGCTATGTACATATGTACAGGAGGCCCCTCCGCGCCGCGCGCTCACCCGCCGCGGCGCGGCTAGAGGACGCCGTCGCTGAAGCGCGCCTTGCCGTACTCCACCAGGTCGTTCTGCAGCTCCCGCTCCTCGTCGTCTGCAAGGGAAACCGGCACCGGTGAGGGGCGCCCGCGGCAGCGGAGCCCGGCGCAGGGGAGGGAGCCACGGAGCCAGGGGGCCAATGGACCATCCCCGTGGGAGAATTGGGGCTCAACGGCCGGAGCCTCTGGCTCCCTACAGGCGCCGTGCACAGATTCACTGACTGCAGAACTCGTCACACTCGTGACTCCAAAAACCTGCCCATAGGTTTCAAGCTGTTCCACTAAACCCCAACAGAAGCGTAGGACCCGCGCTGCCAGGTCCTACCCTTCTGGCATTAATATANCACGGAGCCCCCGGGAAGGGAGCCACGGAGCCCCTGGGCACCTGGGAAGGGAGCCACGGAGCCCCCGGGCACCCGGGAAGGGAGCCACGGAGCCAGGGGGCCGATGGACAGTCCCCATGGGAGAATTGGGGCTCAACGGCCAGAGCCTCTGGCTCCCTACAGGCGCCGTGCACAGATTCACTGACTGCAGAACTCGTCACACTCGTGACTCCAAAAACCTGCCCATAGGTTTCAAGCTGTTCCACTAAACCCCAACAGAAGCGTAGGACCCGCGCTGCCAGGTCCTACCCTTCTGGCATTAATATATAAGATTTTACAAAGAGGAGGGTACTTCCCAGGACAGGCACAGATGTCAGGACCCCTCTCCAGGCCTCTGAACAGACCGGAGGAATAAGGGTAGCACGTTCTCCATCTACTGCTCAGCGTTAAGAAGAACAATAATAAAAAGACCCTTTCCGAGTTCTGCAGCACAGCACGTTTTCAAGGACGGGATTTTTCACCAACGCTCCCGCTGTATTTTGCTATCAGCATTTTTACACACCGCTGTCCTGGGAGCAGGAGCCCAAGCGTGGAGCTCTTCAACACCCTTCCCTCCAGAGCTGTCCCTGTTGGGAGCGGGGATCGAGTAATCCTCGGGCAAGGGCAGATGCAGCAAGTGTCACCCGAGAGCACCCCAGCAGGGGAGTGCTCGGCTGTACCCGCACGACACCTGCGTGTATTGTGCAGGGAACACCCCACGCAGCGCCCGTCACCAGCACCGCGGAGCACTGCGCCAGCACGGGGCAGCAGCCCGCGGAGCTCCCCGCGCGCCGGGCACGCGGCCGGAATGCCGGACGGGACGGGACGGTGCCTTCCTGGCATTCGGGTGACCCGAGCTCCCTGCTCGGCAGCTCCCTCCTCGGGTACAGTGACCGACAGCCACACATCTCCAGGGGAAACGGGAAGGGATGTTCCGAGTGTGGACGCGCTGGTCCACACGTGCCGTGCTCCGCTCCAGCCCAACGCGAAGCCACGGGCCGCGCTCCTGAAACACTGCAGTAGGTTTCAAGCCACACAGGTCATTTCTTATCGCTACACAATGACAACCGTCCCCTCTTCACAGGGCTGGCCACGCTGGCCCTGCAGGTGGCTCAGTGCCCAGCACGGAGCAGGAAACTCGTCCTCGGGAAAAGCCACCCCAGGTCGTGCTTTCATCCTTGGGAAAAGCCACCCCAGGCCGCGCTTTCCTGGCCGCCCCGCTCGCACCAAAGTTAATTGACAAGTTATTAGGAAACACGTAACGGAGGAAAGCCAAGACCCCAGGAAAGCCAAGGCCCTGGAATGGTCAGTCCAGCGGTGCCCGCTGCTGCCCGGCTGCTCCCCAGCAGTCGCTCCAGCCTTTCCTGGCAGCACCCACACACGGCCCAGGAGCAGACTTACTGCTGCCCAAGAGTGAAATCCACGGGGTCAGCGAGCTCACACGTGTCCTGAGCAAATGGGAAGCACTTTTATGAGGCCACTTACAGCCAGAACTTTATTTTTAAAATATCCCCTGCACTGCACTTCAACACACCTTTAGCTTTATTTTTTTTCTTCCTCCCAAGTTTTCCACCAGCAGCTGCTATTTAATGCTGATCCTTCCGTAACCGGCACACAGAATGCTACCGTGTGAGCTGTCAGTCTGCAGCACGCACGACACTATGTGCTGCTACCTAAAGCCATTAGCTCCCCCATGCAAAGAGATGGAGAGATCCACGCGTGTCCGACTGGGGTAGGCAAAGCGGCACGTGGCCAAAAAGCAGCGCTGCACTATCCTGGGATCCGCGGTGTCCCGGGATCTGCAGTGACCCAGGATTCACACTGCCCCGGGACCCGCATTGTCCCAGGACCCAGCTCGCACCGGCACCTCCAGCGTCCGACCACATCCTTAGCACAGACAAACACCCTCCAAACAGACTTATTGCATATTATAAAGTTTTGATTAGGTATAAATAGCAAAGGCTTCACACAAATTCAACAAATAAAACTCCGTGGATTTTATTTTAACGGGATGGAGATAAGACCCAAGCTCACCTTGGACGTCTTCTTCTCCACCATCACCATCCTCTTCCTCATTGTAAGCCAGCTCAGCCTGCTTGTCTGCCTCATACTCACCCACGTTACCATCATCCCCATTATAATCTGCCAGCTTAGAGCCCTGCTGCGGATCAACAGGGGATTCATTCTCATCAAAGAACCGGCCTGTGGAGTAGGCAAAGGATTAAGTCAGAAGCAGAGAGGAAAGAAGGCTCCAGACGAGAGCAGACCACGTTAGCATCCCCGGCGCCGCAGCAGCTTCCTGGGGGACAGAGGCAGGAGGAGGAGGAGGAAGGTGCCGGGGCCGGGCTCAGGGCTGTGCACAGAGCAGGGTGAGCCGGGCACCAGGACTCCCCGTTCCATGCCCGGCTCTCCGCCTGGAGCGGCTGGAACAAGTGTCCAAAGGGGACCCCAACCGGGACCGCCTGCACACGCCAAGGACAGCGTCCCGTCCACGCCGAGTGCACGGTGACGCTCCCTGCGCATGGTGACACTCTGGGGTCACCACACAGCAAGTGCCCAGGGACCTTCCTCCAACACGGAGGATGGGAGTTTCTCTACCCGCAATGGAGCAATCCTGCTGATTTCTTACATGGTGACGTTGCAGAACGTGTACCATGCTGCCAACAGTAAAAATTAGTGAAGATCTGCCAGGCATCTTTAATTTGGTATTTTAAATTACCTAATTAATTTGGTTTTACATTAACCTTCCTATAAAAATGTTTTGAATCTGGTAGATTTTTTGTCTCCCAGCAAAGAATGAAGAATAGTTCCATATAGTGAAATAAAACAGTGGAAAAATGGGAATTAGCTGGAACTAGGAAAGGAGCAGACAGTCAACCAAGGACATAAACAAAACCAACTCTAGCTCTAAGGTCACATTCAGCACAGGTGTTTAATGGGATGCTAATGAGATCGGGCAAGTCCAATGCGATTCCAACTACTTGCCAGTTACTTAAAGGATAGAACACAACGCGCTAGCGGCATCCGCAGAGGATACACATCTAGAGGGAATGTGTATTAAAACACGGGATTAAAATGTGATACAATCTTTACAAACTGGAAACAGACTGAAATCTGCCAAGCCAGATGTTAGTGATTCATGCTGCAAGCAGTTAAACACAGAAGGAGAAGCGAAGAATATGATTTTAATATTGGGATTAAAAAGAGGTTGGGGTTACAATGGACAGATACAAGAATAAAATTATTTGTCAAAACAGAACTACAGACATGGCAGTATATAAAAGTCAAGTGAGAAATATCATCATAGGGCTATCTGGCTGGGGAAGAAGCAGAGCAATCTACTAGATAATGCAGCTCAAATGCACAGGTTAAAGTTTTGGGTTTTTTTTTCACAAAATAAGAGGAAGTTATGGCCTGTTCATAGCCAGGAATTTGATACACTATTCACTTCCATATCTGTAATTAAATTCCTGCTAATATTGTGTATATGCTTGATGCTGCCTTTTATGTAAGCAAAGGGCAAAAACAGTACCACGGGGCACTCGCAACACAGTGAGAGCTACGAGAACGCACCGGACGGCGCATGCGGAGACGGGAGGCTGCAAGCACGCGGACACGCTGCAGTGGGAGCACGCGGACACGCGGCGGAGCGGCCGCAGCGGCACCGGAGCGGGGCTGCAAGCACGAGGACACGCTGCAGTGGAGCATGCGAACATGATGAGTGACCGCGGCAGGAGCCGGAACAGGGCTGCAAGCACGGGGACACGCTGCGGTGGAGCATGCGAACATGATGAGTGACCGCGGCAGGAGCCGGAACAGGGCTGCAAGCACGGGGACACGCTGCGGTGGAGCATGCGAACATGATGAGTGACCGCGGCAGGAGCCGGAACAGGGCTGCAAGCACGGGGACACGCTGCGGAGTGGCTGCGGCGGCACCGGAGCGGGGCTGCAAGCACGGTGACACGCTGCAGAGCGTCCGCAGCGGCACCGGAGCAGGGCTGCAAGCACAGGGATACGCTGCAGAGCATCCGCAGCGGCACCGGAGCGGGGCTGCAAGCATGCAGACACGCTGTGGCGGGAGCACGCGGACACGCTGCAGAGCAGCTGCAGCCAGCGCGGCAGCCACCGCTTCCCCAGACACCTTCCAGCAGAGGGGCTGGAATCCTGTGGTCCTGCACCTGAAGGGGTTGCGGATCTCCCAAGCCATTCCGAGTGCCAATGCCGTGTGCTGCGTGCGTGACAAGAAGCGACTGCACGAGACAGGGCCGCGTTGTCGGGATGGCTGGAGGTTAGCGACAGCTTGGAACATCCCAGGAGGGTAGCAATGAGGCGAAAAATTGCACGTAATATTTGCAGAAAATCAGCCCAAAAGGCACACGGGGCCTCACTCTGCTGGGGTCCTCAAAGCCTCTGAGCAGCAGGGATCAAATCAAGCCCCTCATCACGTAACGCACTGTCAGGGAGAGCAGCCGACACCTTTACAGCCTCCGAGAGGGGAAACGGGCCCCGTCACCGCAGCTGCAGCCCGGCCAGCCCGGAGCAGCATCCTCAAGAATCTCCTTTGGGAAGCTGGAGAGTTTGGCCGATCGCAGGGATACTGAGCAGAGGAAAAGCTACAGGGATTTCATGAGGTTTCTGAAGCCATCTATCACGGCTTCATCAGAAATAACCACGACTAGTACTAAAATAATTTAAATAATCTCTATTAATCTGTTTTTAATAAGAACAGCAAATTGACCTCCCTTCCCCACCTGCTCCACTCCAGCCTTAGATTTTGAGAGCAACACGGAGCCCTTCTCCCCTGCACACTACTGCCCAGTGGCCCCGCCAGGCTCCCTGAGGCTTCCTCTCACCTCTGAAACGTGGGATTCAACCCAGACAAGGGCCTCACCAGCAAGCACTAGCTCAACCACAGCAAGATACTCCATGCTATTCCTGAGAAATAACTTCAAACACCGCCTATACCTATCTACTGAACTGCCCTTCAGCTATGCCACTCATGCTGCGTATTTAATCTTCTGTTCTTAATTGCAGACTACTTTTACATTTACAAACTACCACGTTGCTGAACGTGGTATTTGTCATCCTATTTGTCCCGTTATTCCTCATCCGCTCCAAATATCAAGGAGAGCCTTGCAGAGAGGCATCTTTGGAAATCTCTCAGGTAAGGTTTCTGAATAAAGCTGATACTGATACCAATGTCTGGAACGTTCTGTTCTTGAATTTGGGCACCCTACGAGCATTTTACTCCTGACCAAGTCTCCATTAACCTGCCTAGTAACAAGTTTTTGTTCCTTTGAACACCCAGTGATTTCAGACTGCATCACTTTGGCACGTTTTACCCTTGACAATTCCACATTAGCCACTTCAGTGAAAACTGACTGATAATTTGCCTTGTCTTTCCAGATATCAAAGCCAGGCTGATGGGTCTCTGGAATTCCCCAAGTCCTCTTTTCATTCACTTTTAAGATGTCTTTGACCTCTCTCTCCAAAAAACATACAAACAAACAAAACCTTTGAAGTCCAGAACCCACTTTCTTAGCCTAATGCCAAGGCTTTGCATTTCCTGCAAACTTCATCACTACACCCGACCCTTGAGGGAGCAGTGACGACCAGGGAGGTGACGGGAGAGCAGAACAAACTGAACTGCCACATACTGTACTCCATCTTCTGTCCCAAAGCAAATCCCGGACCCGTCTTCTGTGAGCAAATCTGGCAGAATGCTGACAAGACCTGTCCTAATGTAACTTCTGTTTCATTTTAGTGCCTTAAAAATATATAGTAACACAGAAAAGAGGAATATTATTTTAAACTTATCTCCCTACTATTAAAAGAATATCTCTAAGAGATTGCTAGAAGTTAAATTCCTTCCTGCAGCAACTCCAAGCTAGAGAAGTGCCAGTCACGTTCCAGACCATTAAACAGTTTCCAGCTAACAGAGTGGAGGCTTCCCATCCCAAGCCTTTTATGTCAAAACAAAACAAAAAAAAAATCATGATTTCATGTTCACGAGAATGATCCCAACTTTTAGATCTCTTGCCACTGACCCCAAATCCGATTCATGATTCTCTTCCAACAAGGTTACTCCTATTTCTATACCATGTCCATCCAACATAGGATCCTGGCGGAAGGCTATAGGCTATTCCTTCCCAATTCTCACCACTCTGAAAGCTGTTAATTCAAACTCGTCAGCTTGTCATTTCAGACTAGGAACAGCTTTATCATAGAAACAAAGCCTAATAAAAGCTACTTAGCTGGAAGTACAAAAAATTTCAAAATTAAATTGAGTAAATAATAAAGAAAAATCTTGTTTTGACAACAGCAGTAAAGAGGTGCATCAGCACTATGGTTCTTTTTTCCTTCAAATGCTCTTTCTCATTTCAATCCTAAACCACAGGAATTAGCTCTTTGAAAGTCCTGGTTAAGGTGTACTTAGTTAGTATACCCCGCTAGTAAAGCATCTCCACTGATACCACAGGAAACATGCTTATATGGTTTCCTATAGGGGAAAGCACTTAAGGAAGATGCTTAATCAAATGCTATAGGCATAACATACTCACTTTGTTACAATACCAAGTGCACATAGAGATGTGTCTTACAGATAAGAGCAGGAGATCTTAAATAGCTGAATGCATCTAAGAGATACATTTCACACAGTCATACATTTCTTTTCACAAATTCCTACAAATTCTTTTTTTTTTCCAGGCTTACTCCAGAGGACCACGCACCAAAGTGTCTCCGATTTACTAGAAAGTATTATTATAACAGATATAAAATGAAAATATTCTCTTAGTACATGAAGAATACAGTATTGACCAACTTACTTTGCTTCATCTTCTGCAAGTCACTGACTCTGCTCTTTGGAAGTTTTATATGGTCTGTTTTCATTTTGTGTTCTTTCTGATTTTCCGTATTTTCTTCAAAAGTTAAGTGCTGAAGAGAATTTGGAGGTATCTGCTTCACAATATCAGCATTTCCCTCACTGTCAGGGTGCAAACCTACAGAAAAAAGAAGTGTGCTTAGTTTCTAGAGGACTCCAAAAGAAGTTTACAGTATTACTGCAAGGAGTAATTCATTACATTTCAGTGAGTAATCAGTCCTCTTATCGTGCTACCTTGGCAATGGCTTTTCAGTGGAGATGCGTTTCATCAAACCTAGACCAGTAACATGCTTATGCATTTCTTCAGAGTTTTAAAATCCAATAATTAACTAAACAAAATTTACAACTTGCTTCAAGATTTGATTTTAGCCAAAGCTGCAGCACATTACAGAAGTCAAAGTAAAAAAAAAAAAACAGAATCGTAAAACCATATTAACTAAAGAATACTGAAAAACTTGCCACCTTGACATGAGTGCCAACATTCTTTTGATGAACTGTTTTTAGACAGAAAGTAAGCATTTTGCATGCTATCTTTCATGTTTTTTCACTGAGAAGTCAGAATGAATGACTCAACAATAACTAAAGGAAGCATTTTAAAGCCTTGACATTTAGAAACCCCTTTTTCGCCCCAAAAAGGAACCAAAAATAGGCATAACAAATAATTTGAAACTGTTCTGCCATGTCAAAAACAATATATGCTTGAGTTATTCAAATAATGTCACGCTTAAAAACTTTAAATATATGTCACTTGAAGTGACATATTTTTGACATTAAAGCAAAGTCACCTGATCCATGAGTAGTAAAACTAAATATGAGTAGTAGCTTACTTTTAATCAGTATTTGTGTTATTCACTTTTTAACTGCAATTCTTCTACTCCTTTTTACTGCAACTTCTCCCTTGCCCAAACCTCCTCCACATCCTCCTCAAGCCAGTTCAGAGAAACCAGACGACCCTGAGCAAGTGCTGGTACTGCTGCTTCTTCTCTGACTATAAAGGACAACCAACAGGTCCTTACATCATGCCTTAACCCTGTTTGTAGAAGGGACAGTAATTTTAATTCTCCTTTGTCCATTGGAGAAATTCTGAAGCACTCACCTTTGAAACTTCCAACTGTCAGATTTGGTTGAAATTGGTCCAAAGGCTCAGAAATTATTGGTGTGTGGGTGGGGAAATAGACACACAATATAATCTATAAACCTCACTGCCTCACGAGGCCGCACAAAGAATACACTCAATCTTGTATGCTGCAGAAATCAATTGCTTTTCTTTTTATAACTACATCACACACACAAAAAAAAGGGGACTGGCCACTTGCACCTAACATTTATGATGTGGTAGCAGGTATCAGCTGATAAGTTTTCTACAAGATCATGACACATCAAACACTGATAAGTGTTTTACCTGGAGCCAGATCTGGAGCCTGGGGCTGTTCAGTTGGCAGATTCACAACAGGTTGACGGCCGTCACTTTGAGAAGCTGAAATAAGGGGTTTCTTTATAGCTGAAATAAAATACATTGACAAAAGCCTTAAGGTGCAACAAATGAACAAATTGCCACAACATACTGAGCCTTCCTCTGACTTTTTTTTTTTGCTTACTTTTAATCAGATGAAAATATAAAATACAAGATTTCTGAAAAAAGTATCAAAAGCACTGAAGTATTCAACATATTCAGAAAATATAACTTCTAATAAACAAATACAGTAAGAACTGTCAGACTTTATACTCAAATTTTGTTCATATACAGAGTTTTTAAACCTTTGTGATCCCTTTGAAACACTTGGTATTCTAACAGGACATACATGTCACCAAGCACCCAACTGAGAAATTATTAAAATATTTCTTCTAACCAGTGGGTGTATCTTCAGCTTTAGCAGGGTCATTGTCTTCTATTTCAGGCATGCCTGCATCTCCTCCTAGCTTGATTTTCTCTGTAAAACAAGAACAAGATGATATTCTTCACTCATCTCTTGAAGTTAAGCGAAAATTTACTCCTCCGGGGAGACCCCAAGAGCAGGAGCAAAGTCCCTCTTGCACAGAGCCTGCAGCACACCAACACAACTGCAGGACGGCTCATACTGTTTCGTGCCAGGGGCCTGAGGGCTGCTCCAGAGCCGCGTGCTGAGCTAAGGCAGTGCTGTCTTCAGAAAACGACGGGACACAGAGGCACTGCTGAGGGCAGCAGAGGAAACACTTGCTGGAAGAACCTGACTGGAACAGACACAGAACTGATCACAGTCCCTGGTTCAGCAGCATAAAAGGCAGAAGCAANGGAACTGGATTTACAGTCACAGGTTCAGCAGCATAAAAGGCAGAAGCAAAGGGAACCCAGCTGACTTTCAGGAGAGGCCTAGGGCCAGGCAGCAAGCATGCCGGACACCCACCGAGCGGCTCCCGCACAGCCGCTGGCGGCCGAAGCTTCCACTGCTCCTGCTACCTCTCATAGCGGCTTCGAAGCTCCTGAGCACCTTTCGGGGCAGATTCCAGCTCTGCAGCAACTTGCCCTTTCCCTAGCTCAGCCCAAGGCACATTTTACAGGCAGTGGGAGACCCTTCCCAGTTCATAAAGGCCACACAGGAAAGCAGATGTGAAGTGAACCAAGAAAGGAGACAAAATTGTGCAGGAAACTTTTTAAATAAGCAGAGAAAGGATACGCCAATTTCTGGACTCCTGTAAACTCTAACTTCGTACAGTCACGTGTTACCCGAGGCAAACGATTCACTGTCCTACTGTAAATATCCCCCTAATTCTGTATGATATCAATGGGAAAAACAATAAGCCTGCATCTATCACAGTGACAAAAAAATACCTTTGCCATCTACAGCATGATCCGAAGGCTCTTCATTTTTCACCGTATTATCTTCTGTCTCTGGAACAGTCTTAGATACTGCTGGGCCTTCATCAGTAATACTGACTTCAGTGCCTTTACTGGGCTGAATTTTCTGTGTGGTCTGTTAGAACAAATTCATTCAGAAACAATACTAAAGACAGCCATGAAAATTAAACTATAAAGGCTCTCAGTTTTAAGATTACTTTGGGAAAGCAAAATTGCATTTATGAATTAGATCATCACCAAAAGGAACAACGGAAGTCCTCTAGATACAAATCTCAGTTCTCAGGGTAGTTGGTAAAAGTATGGACACTTGTAACCAAATAGAGAACTTAAAATACTGTACGGTTGCGTGATGTTTTCATCAGCATGTAAAGGAAAGCAGAATGGCTCATAAGCTGTCAATAACACTACAGCTATTCCAGAAGAACAGCACGAAAACTTGGGCCACACCACAATACATTAATTTTACTGCAATACAACTTACAGGAGAACCTCAGAAAGTTATTTTTATGGGTGCTTCACTTGCCAGAGTTCTGGCTCTAACATGAAGCTACCACACAATCAGTTACCAAACATAATTATATGGCCACCCAGAGCAAATTACCACGGCAAAAAGTTACCAGGTACCAAAAAATTACCATGGCCAAAAATTACCAAGGCCAACTGAGCTTGAATATATGACAACCAGTTAAGACATCATTAGCCTTGCACCTCAGACCAGGGAGATTTCTGCAAACATTTCTAGATTTTAAGGCAAAATTTGATTGAAACCTACTTGAAATCTGCTTAATGGTTCATAATATTTGTAAACAGACACTGAACAAGGAAATGAAGTTTTCATTAAAGGTGGGTTATCTGTTCGTCCTTTTGTAGAAAACATGCCCATCTTCTACTGACAGCTTGCACAGTATAATTACCCACTTGATGCCATTCACAAAGCAGTGTATTTGAATCCCATTAGCACCTGGAAGCCTCCGAGATCAGATTCCCCTTTGCAATAATCTATATAATATTACAAGAGCATTGATCCTACCCTGGAGGCCTACGAAGTAATATCCATTTTAGAGAGAAGAAACGGAAATCCTGAGCGATGATATCATGTAGGAAGGCTGTAGCAGAGCAAAACATTAAGTCTGATCTTCAGGGCTTAGTTCAACAACTGAACAAAACAAGCAGATGTTCTTACGCTAATATTCATTTAGGACTGTGCAGTGCAACGTTTATCCAAAACTTGGAGGAGAAATGTCCAGCAGCTCCACGTAACAGCTTGTTATGTGGAGAGCAGACTTGGGGCTCTTCTAATTCAACAGAGAAATTTAACTGTGTATTACCTTTTGTTCCCGTATAACTTGGTCCACTAATTTCTTCATATTTTCTTCATGTTGCAGTTTCATTTCCTTGATCTGCTGGCTACACTGCAGACTTAATTAGAAACACACCATCAATCACATTTGAGTAGTTATATCAGCTCTCCCACAAATGAGAAAAAAAAAAAAAAAAAAAAAAAAAAGAAGAGTTGCACAGACAGCCAAATCTGAGAGAACTAGAATAGTTTGGCCAAAAATCCATGCCTTGGAACGACAGTGGAAACAGACTGCGCAGGGCAGGAAAAGGGGACTGGAAAGAGACAGGAACAGAGCAGAAAAACAGGAAAATAAACAAAACAGCCCTGAAAACACTTCCTCCAACACTTGAAAAGCAACTGCAAATTCAAGCTCCTGTCATCAGCAAACACGAGTTCCACTGGGAATGCATGGAGCCAGCCCCTATGGCTGTCAACACAGAGGATGCACAACTGCCACCACCAGTTACAGCTACCAACTCAAATAATAAAAAAAATTGTAATCACACAACTGAAGTCCCAGGTTTTCTAACAAGCCACAGAGATCAACCAAATTAACAAAATTCCCTGAGCTCTAACACAAATACATTTATATATATATATGTATATATATATTCTTCCTCTCACTCTTTAAGGTTTCAGAAGTAGTTTTCTCCCTTCTTCATTATTAACTTAAAAGGCTGAAATTAACTTCACCTTTCAATTATACAGAATGTTTTCACCTCCACTTCAAAAAAAATTCTTAGGAAGGGAGTAATGAATCCGTGGCTGACAGAACTGTGGAAATTAAATTCAACTCTTCCGTTTATCAGTTCCCATTAACTAACATCTCCATGTTATTAAAAAAATCATTTTGACTTAAAATTGTCTAATGCTGAATAACTATCACAAGCCAGATTTTTCAGAGATAATTCAACTAGGGGTAGAAGGAAGAAGAAAGCACCAAAAATAGACAACCTTAAAATCAAACAGTCAACTAAGTCAAAGATGCATCCCCAACAGGGTACAATTGAGTTTGAGGAATAACAGAACTAGATTCATTTGTGCTTTTAAAAAAATAAAATAAATATAGCCTTGCATTACCCACAAGCAAGCCTATAGTTAGGAACATTTCTAAAGACATACCTATCATATTCCAGTCTCCTCATAAGGTAGGTATTGTTCTTCTTGTATTCATGAAGTTGATCTTCCTGGCGAATGAATTCTTGTCGTAATTCTGCCAGTTGTTCTAGATCAAAGTGCGAAATCAACATAAATATATACACAACATGGAACATCTCATGGGGCATAAAACTTTCAATGTTATGATATAAACTACAAATTAATGTGAGAAACTTTCATTATTTCTTCTACATATGTTTTTAAAATTCTTAATTTAGAACATGTCAGCTGACTCTTGTATGCCAGATTTCAATTCTTAATTAAGAAATTAACGAAACAAACCTGATACTGCGTGACCTGCCACGCTTTAAAATAAATAAATAATCATCCATGTTATGACTAGATTATTTTGGCACTATGATCAAAAACTTTTTCTAGAAAATTAGTGCACAGAAAGGATACTTCACACTAGCCATAAAACCATTCAACATGCTCTTCACAGGCACTTGTTCCAGGAGTTCTCTCTCTCCTCTTCAGGCTACAAGTTATTTGTTAAGCTCCCTACTGTTTTAAGTTGAAACTATGCAAATACAGACAGAAATATAAAGGATCTTGTCTTCAGGCGTGTACGAATTTTGGCAGTATTTCCTCCAGGACTCTAAAAACCTCTAAAAAACAGAGCCGAGACTGCAAGGCCTGTGGAGAACAGCACAGACGTGCACTCTTAAATGACGCTTTCTGCTTCTTTTCTGAGCTGACACAAGTATCACAATACTGCTGATCCAAACCATACAAAATCATGTGCACTTTGATCATGAAAACGCTTCTAATGCCTTGGAAGTAAGTGGTGTCAGAATGCATGTTTTTTTTCCACAGAGAATAAAGTTTGCGGAAGACAACTCTACCCTTACCATGCTAGACAGTAAACAAGTGCCAGGGAGTTTCAGATGAGGAGCTTTCACTTGAGCTTTCATTTCAAACGTGTTCTGCAGCATCTAGGCGGTTATAAAACATGCAGCCTTACAGCCCTCCAAACACAGTTTGGCCATAAATCCCTTACCCTTTAAGCGATGTATATCTGCCATTTGATACGATATGTTGTTCTGCAATTTAATCTGAAATGAGAAAAAAAAAAAAAAAAAAAGCTTATATAAATACAGGGGATCTTTAGCAGGTTAAGGAGTGTTTATACCTGCAAGGAACTAGTTGCTTTTGAATTCTGATTTTTCCCACTGTAAGGAAAGAATACCTATACAGGAATATCAGAATGACGATAGAACATTCTTGCAACTATAACCAGCTTATATTTAGTTATCTGTAAGTGATAGCAACTTAGCACTACATCTAGCCATTGCTAACAAAGACTTAGAAAAGTTTCCAAGATATATTTCTATCACAAAAGCCGATTTGTCAAGACTAAAATAAACAAACTGCATTCTGATATTGCAGAAAGGGAGAGTGGATTTTCAATGTCAAATGTAAACATATAAAAATAAACAACATCATTAGCAAAAACAAATTTTTACCTAATGCATGATGAAAGTAAATATTTAATGGAATGTTACATAATATTCATAATAGGAATTATGCTTTAAAGAGCGAATGTGACATCAATGGATTTTCAAGAGTATTTAATTTGATATTTATTGTAATTGCTACTTTTTTCCTTACCAGTTCATACACATGAAGTTATCAATTAAAAATGTTTTGTCTTGTTCTTACACACATTAAAAAAAAAAAAAGAATCAGAAATGAGGAGAAAGATGTGCAGGCAGAAGACACCAAGCATGGGTGAAAAAGCCCATGGCTGCTATTAGGCAACATTGGTATCAAATCCCCCAAGGAGGACTGACATAAAGAGTAACTGCCCCGGGGTGCTAAAACAAACAACGCTGCCATCCTGGGTGACAAGGGCAGAATTACCTCTCTGAGGTAGATGCTGCATCTAAAGACTGCATCTTATCTGATCGTCGTTTAATTAAGCAGAAAGGTAAAACAATCCACAAAGCATCGTACCTATAAATACTTTCACAAACAGCTTCTGCATTATTTAAAATGCAGGTATCTTTGCCTCTTAAGAACCTCTATGTTTCCCACTTTAAACCTGCAACGGGCACATGAACTTTGGAGTGGCAGGAAGCAGACACACAGGCTGCTTCAATCCCTGCACAGGTTCTGATGTTCAGTGTCTGAGTCACTTATCTAAAATGCCTGTAGAAAAAAAAAAAATATATATATATATACACATACACACACGCTCTTACTTTCTTAGATCTTCTTCCACACATTTCTGACTTCTTTTTTATCATATAAATTACTTTAAAAAAACATCTATGGAATATTTGTAGAGAGACACACTCAGTTCCCGACTCTACAATTCAATTTGTCCCATATGTGTTCAGGCACTTACAGCTTTAGGAAGTGCCGAAATCGTGATTTTCTGTGGAACACTGTGCACACCACGGCAGTGTCCAGGCGCTCCTGCCACACAAAGGAGGCTCCCGAGGAAGCTGAGCGCTCCGTGGAGTGTCCTGCCCATGCCAGACTCTGGCACAGCAGCTCATCCACGGGCAGCGCCGGCAGCGGCCCCTCTCCCGCGTCGGAGCACACGGATTTGCAGGGTGCTGAGAGGTGCCCCCAGCGATGCTGCTCATGGAGAGGGGAACGAACAGCAAACCTACCCGCCTCGCAGGGGTTTTCTCCCCACATCGGAAGGCGGATGACACAATTTTTCAGTAACCTCAGAACACTGACCATTCTGCTACGAAACGTGGCTCTCCAGGGGGACACTTAAAAGATCCGCTGTGGCGTTTCAGAGCCATGTGTATGAAGAGTGATTAAATATGTTCTCTGTGCAAGCAGGAACCAAAACAAGGAAGCCTACTAGCTACAGGACTGGCAAAAACCAACTTTTAGTTAAGTAAAAATCTGCCTCGGATTTCCTGTGTTAAAAAAAAGGTGCAAAGATGCCCGGCGGTGAAGGCTTTACATAGAACCAAAGCATAAAAATAACCTCCACCCTTTCTGTGAGGAAAGTATGTATCTTACAAGCTCTTTTTTTAATCTCACTTGATCTGTTGGACACCAGGAGATAGCAACGGATGCAAAAAGTTTTTAGATGAGTATTAATTAAAGAGTATCTTTTCTCTCTGTTTGGGGGAAACAGAGGAGCAGGAGTATTAAAGAGAACTGTAACCAGCAGTAATCATCATTTTACCTGTCTTCCACTCCAATGCAACTCTTCTGAAAAGATACGAGCCTAGGAGCCTAGGCTGGCTAGGAGCAGCAGAGAACGCGTCAGGTAGAGAGTTATCCCCTTTTCAAATCTTTACACATCAGAATCCCTCATACAGAAAAGCTTTCTTCCACTTAAACCACAAAACATTTGACTTGTGATGAGTTTGGTGCTGAGATGCGCTTGTTCTATTAACAAGAATCTGATCCAAAAATTTGATTATCAATTTTACCACAGTCTTTAATTCTGGAGATCTTATGCGTCAGATAGAAGTGACAGCACTCATAGCCAAAACATCTCAGCTGACAGTAAATGTCCCTAATCTGGGGGATAGAAAGAGAGAAGCTGCTTATGATTCATGGGAGCTGTTCCACCCACACTCACAAAAAACATGGAGCAAGTCCAGTTCTTTCATCTGCATCCTCCTCGAATCTAGACCTATTTGTACTCTTCTTTCTCAGATCTTCTCCAAAGCAGCCAGGGGGAGGGAAGAAAAACCACCACTCTAGCCCAGGGAGCTCAGTTCAAGAAAATTAAATATTACAAACCCTGCACAGGCTGGTGCTACGTATAGGCAAGGCAGTACCTACAGTGTTATTTGAATTGTAAGGGTCTTGTCATATAATAAAAAGCAATGAAAAAAAAGACAGTTACCACAGCCTGAAGCTCCTCGATGTGTATGGCAGGATGGAACAGGGGTGGTCTTGCTTCTCCACTAAAGAATGCCTAAATTATAAAGTGTAAACATTCACCCGTATTTCACAGAGTCATTTCTTCCTCTAGCAAGAAGACCCCTTGAAATCTCTGTGAAAGCAGCCCAAGCAGGTGCCCACACTCCTCGGTGCAGCTTAACGCACACAGGAGCAGTGAGTACATTGCTAGAGTGCATTCAGGAACATCAACAGTCCTCTTGCACAAAAGTCTATTTTTCATAATCCTTCCACTAATTTGTCACCTGGCTCTTTTAGAGCAGCCAGTGTTACTGTCAAGTGGTTAGTGGAGACCCGGAGACCAAGCATGGCTCCACACTGCAGTGTTGGCAATGGAGAATGTGCAGTGAAACAGCAGGAGGGCTCCAACGTCCCCACCGCAAAGCTGCAGCTTTGCAAGCAGATAAGCTATGCTGGAGTTTTGGCTACAAAGCNTGGGAACATCAACAGTCCTCTTGCACAAAGGTCTATTTTTCATAATCCTTCCGCTACTAATTTGTCACCTGGCTCTTTTAGAGCAGCCAGTGTTACTGTCAAGTGGTTAGTGGAGACCCGGNGAGTGCATTCAGGAACATCAACAGTCCTCTTGCACAAAAGTCTATTTTTCATAATCCTTCCACTAATTTGTCACCTGGCTCTTTTAGAGCAGCCAGTGTTACTGTCAAGTGGTTAGTGGAGACCCGGAGACCAAGCATGGCTCCACACTGCAGTGTTGGCAATGGAGAATGTGCAGTGAAACAGCAGGAGGGCTCCAACGTCCCCACCGCAAAGCTGCAGCTTTGCAAGCAGATAAGCTATGCCGGAGTTTTGGCTACAAAGCTCTGGAAAGGAAGGTAAGCTGCTTCCAAGCACGTTTCACTAGCCAGTTTCAACATACAAAGCTTCAGCTAAGGGAACAAGGTGCTATTATGCTGCTGGCACAGCCAGTGACAACTGCAGAATGAGCCAGGCTTGCTGCAAGATCTGCCAATCCTCAGGTAGGACCCTGCCGCGCTGCAAGGCTGCCTTGGAAGCCTCCCACCCTGCACTCGTGCCATTCAAGCACTTTACTGAGCTTACTGCAAAAGGAGGCGGAAAGCCATGGAAAACAAGGTGCCCTCACCATGTGCAGCGAAAACTATGAAACACTCGGGTTCATAAATAAATATTTAGGCTGAGCTGCATGTGTGACCTTCCCTCCCAGGAGCTGGATCACTACCCTTGCTTCCCTCCCAAGGAGAGGGGCTCCAGAAGAGCAGTATCCTCGATCCTGTCCCAAGTCTTAAGGGACCATCACAAGCTCATCACGCTTAGCAGAGGCGGAAAGAAGTCTCCAACATCTTGCTTCCTGCAGAGCGCTAGATCTACCTTGCATCTCCCCCTGTGACGTTACCAATGGCTGCTGGGGACCAGAAGCAGCGATTAGCCCAAAGCAGGTGCTGTCACAGCTCCTCTCTTCACCTTCTCTCCTTTGGCAGCCACACCTGCACTTTCCTACCCACTTAAGTATTTTCCTAGCTCCCAAAAGGCTCTTCTCTTCCCACCCCTTGTCATACTCTCCCCTTTCTTTCAAGTTCTTTAGAAGACCTCTCCACTTGTGAGAAATTCACCTCAGTCTCTCAAGATCTTTTACATCAGCGAATATCTCTCCCTCTGAGACCCGCCAGACTTGATTATGCTGTATCTAAAACAACTGCTCAGACAAAAGTTAAAATCATTTATTTTTCCAGCTTTCAATGCAGCAAAATGATTTCCTGTCATTTTTCTTCAGCATACTGTAGCCCTCTCAAGGAAACCTCCCAGCTTCAACATACTGCCAGTAGCAGGTGCTGCCTAATTGCAGGTCACTACTCACAGTTTACAGTACATCAAGTTTACACTTTAATAAACATTAGACTGAGCAGCACGCGGTTTCACAAGACACCAGCCCAGTTTATTACACTTACAGTTCTAAGAGCCGTTGTAAGAGCAAACACTGTTCTGTGACTGGCTTGTAAAGCACGCAACAGGAGGGAGGGGAGAGCCAAGGGTGCGACGTGGCTATAGATCTCCCGGAGCCAGGAGGAAGCTGCCGGCAAAAACTCCAGTTGTTTTCGCACTGGAAGATTTATCCTTGATGTGGGTGAGCACAAGGTAAAGAATCCCTTATGAAGGCTACAGAGCACAAAGCAGAACAGACACTACAACAGCAACCAGAGTATCATCTTTCAAAGGAGCTGCTACGAAATAAAAACCTAACTGTTGTCTTCACTCGGTACCCTGGGAATTACCAGTGTCACTTCCTTATTATAGCTCCTGCATTTCACAGACAAACTCGGCTCGCTGGTATGGTTTGTTTGAACACCATCCTGGCTAAATTCTGTTTCGAGAAAATAAAAAGAATCAGTCATTTTTTTTGGTCAGGCACTTCATGCACACTTTGCGCTTTTTTTTTTTTTTTTTTTTTTAGCAAAAGATCTGTTGATTGCTTTACTCCCCAAGGCCTTTCGCTCAATTATTTTTTAATTTAGGACTGTTACCACTGAGAACATTTAAGCAGCTCCCAGAGGATGAAGAGAGAGAAATGGCCAGTAACTGCCTATTGAAAAAATATACTGCTAGCCTTACCTACAGACACACACGGCGTTTGAAGCAGCTGGAAAGAAGCGGTCTCGCTTGAAAGATCCTAGCTCGCATGGCTTGCAGGGGCAGCTTGCAGCACCGTGAACAAACACTCCTCACACCCCGGCCTCACCGCGCGTAGCAGGAGGGGCTGCGGCCTCCACGAGCCCCCGAGTTGGGGCCTGCACTCTGTCCCTGCTACGGAGCAGCACACACTTCTTTCACTTGTAGGACAAGAGGCTCCTATCTTAGAGATCAACGATTTCAGTAGTACCCCTTTTTTTGTTTGGTTTGCTGTCTTTAGATACTCCATGCAACATCATTTTACTGTTTGCAATTTCCAAATAAATCCTACTAAGAACACTGCCAGCAGAAAAGAAAAATTCAGTAAAATACGTGGGACTGGGCTTTAATGGTCACTGTAATGGATCTGTGCATTAGCAGATCATTCAGAGCTACAAACTTGACCCTAATCAGGCGCAATATTCATTTCTATCAGAGAGGGCAAAAAAAAGAGCCCAAGTTAACAACAACTTTTTGCCTGCAAGAGAAGGACAAGTGATGCCTGACTCAGTATAAAATTCGATCATGTTAAGTTTAACCTGCCAAAGCTGTTTCTGAAAAAGCATAAAGAAACCAGTTTACAACAGATGAAGCTGCCCTCTATGTATACAGTATTTTTTATATAGTACTAAGGCACCTACATTCAGATTTATTACACCATTGAATCACAAACTCCATCTTCTATTACTGAAAAGCTTTAAATCAAATACGGCCTTTGTATGTTTATAGTAAAATGAAATTACTTAGGGCACGGTAATAACTGAAAGATTTGGATGAACTGTTCCCTTTTAATAGATGATCTTAAAAAAAGGTCTCTGAAGCTCAAGATCTTCACATATCTAAGAAGACCTCATTCAGAACGCTGACATTTTTACACATAAAATGACAAACACACACATCTTAATGTGATCCAGAGGAGTTGACACTCACCACGAGCAAAACTGCTATAGAAACCTGATCTTTGCTGGTCTATCTTCAAACTTCAGTTTTGCAGAAATTCTAAAGATTCATTATCACTTAATGAAGTTGGTTACATTAGAATTTCAAATTAAAAAGAAAAAATATGAAAGACAAATTCATTACAGAATGCCTGCATCTATACAGGCAGTGAGTTGAGAACAAGAACAGCACACAGCTAAGTACCCATGAACTTCAGCGATTACAAGTTTGTTTTAAATTAAGAACAGCCTACTTAAACCACTGAAAACAACTCCCATACACTCTTTCAAGATTATATCTCTCCCTGTAGAACATTACAGATTTCCCAAAATATAAGTTTCTTCTATTAAACCAAGCCTTGCAGTGTAACCCCATCATTAGAGCTTACTTGACTACCCATAATATAATTTTATACATAACAATTACAGTAACATATGGACAGCTCATTCCTCATGAACACAGGCTGGACAGTATCTTCCAAGATATCTCTAATTTTACATCTTATCCCAAGCTCTAAGGAATCAGTTACCAGAGAGAAAAAAAGAAGTTTACTAAACACACAAATGACTTGATTTTAAAGCTTTAGTGGGAAAGGTGATGTCGCAGTTTTAGTATAAATGAAGTTCGTTTGAAGGAGTCTGTGATTCTCCCCAACTTATCTCCAAGTAGTTAGATTGAGAGATTACTTCTCACTTACATCCAAGTGAGAACCCAGAAATAAGGTTGGGCTTTGGAAACTGCTCTGCTTAATAACAACTGACAGCTGCAGTTTAACGCGCCAGCCAAACTCCACTTACAAAAACTCAGTATTTGGTTGTTGCTGTGATGATTTGCTCAGTAACTGTGTGACATGAAATGACCAGAGCAAACTCAGCCGCCTGTCAGCCCCATGGAGGGGTCGGTAGTTCCATAAATTCTCCTGTGAAGAGCGGTAGGATGGTAGAATTATAAACTGTCCACACATAGCAAACCTCCACCTGACAGCTACGGGCAAAAGAACTTGCCCTGCGGCGGGCACAGGCTTCACCCACTGGAAGAGGCTGCCTGCAATTACCATGAAAGCAGAGCAGGGGTAGCTGGTGCTTTCGCCCCCTCTCTCCTCCGCAGCANGAACTTGCCTTGCACAGGCTTCACCCACTGTAAGAGGCTGCCCTGCAATTACCATGAAAGCAGAGCAGGGGTAGCTGGTGCTTTCGCCCCCTCTCTCCTCCGCAGCAAAGGGCCCCGTGCTCCACAGCAACGGGCGAGCAGGCTTCTGTGCCAGCTCAGCAAGGAGCTTTATTAACCACGCAGGGACGAGCTCCACCAGCAGCCCTTATCCCAAGCATCTGCCTGTTTAAGATCCAGCACTGCCCAGCTACACGGGACCTTCTGCGAGACAGAGCAGGAACACGCTCGGAGGGTCTATACCTGCTGCTTTGTGCCTTCAAAGCAAGGCGGGGGGGAAGCGCTCTACTTTTAAAATTGTGGGCAGGTACAAATGATAAAGAGATGGGGAAGGGAAGGAAAGGGACGGGATAACCTCAGGAAATGAAGAAGGTTTAAGAAAGAGAGGTTACAAACGCACCCAGGGAGCGCGCTCGCTGTGGTGCTGGACGGCGGGTCCCAGGAAGGCGCTGCCGCCCCGGGCGCCCGCAGCCCCGCGGCCTCCTCACCTTGCTCTCCTCGCAGCGCCGGGCCTGGCCCTCCCGCGCGCGCAGCTGCCCGCCCAGCTGCCCGCACTCGGCCTCCTTGTGCTCGAGCTGCTGCCGCTGCGCCTCCACCTTGCCCAGCAGCTCCGCGTTGCGCTTCTCCAGGCGCCCGCGGGCCGCCTCGCCGCGCTGCGCCTGGCCCTGCAGCTCGGCCAGCTCCTCCTGCAGCAGCGCCTGGCGCGACGAGCCGCTCCAGCAGTTGAAGGCGAGCACGGCCACGAGCACGAGCAG
>VWPW01008640.1:350-5350 GCA_013389825.1 Crypturellus undulatus
GTTTTGCCTAGCAGTGAGATTTATCAGAATAAAAATCAAAGCTGTTCTTTAGTTAAGTATAGATACCAGGAAAGGTTTATCCTCATGCATAAAAATGTTGCTGAATCATTTCAGTATTTCCATTGTTAGTTTCCTGAAGGCTGTTTACAGTAAAAATCTCAATTTAATGAGTTTGACTAAAACAATAACTGCTGTGAGAAGGGAGGGAGTTGCTGCCTGTACACGCAGCTGGAGCTTGCCTGGAGTATCAATAAAGTTTGAGTTTTACTTAGAAATGAACTGGTGAGATTGCTATAGCCACAAGACACCACATTGGAGCTGCCGGTCATCCTTTCATCCTCTGTTGTGCTGAGCCTCCCAGCACCCTTGTAGCTACCTGTAACAGCTGCAACCCAAAATGGCAAGTGAAAGCAGTGAGCTGCAATCAGCCTGGCTCAGGAATGAGCCTATTTAGGGCACTCGTAGTTACACCTCTGTTCACTGTTATGATTCAGCACATATAAATAAAACAAAATTCAGTACATTTGCACAGAGCTATTGCTTAAGGTTTTGCTAAATACTTCACCAGATTGGTTTTGACTTGCGTGTTTTTCATTCTGAAAAGAGGGAAGATGGTTTCCCTCTTTGAGATGTTGATTCCCAGTGAAATGTGTCATTCAGTCACATAGATGTGTCTGTCAAATATTTACTGGCCACTATTTATTTTATTGATGCTGTTCTGGTTTGCTGCAGCTGAAGTAACGATACTGATAGTTTCTTTCTCTCACTCTGCAATTCTTAACTATTTTTATTTAGCGTAACATTTGTTCTCTTCCTTTCCTTTTGGATCGACTTAGTATACCAGTGCTCTCTGCTTTAATGTTTTGTCTTTACCTTTTATCTATCTGTCTGCCCATCTGCATTGAACTGCTTTGAATTAAGCAAGTTGTCAATGTTGTTAATTCTCTCATGATTCTGGACAAAAGCCGGTATAAAGGGCTAAGTCCAGTAGGGTAAGTGAGAGAAGAAAGCAGTGAGTTAGATCTTGATTGTGTTCATTTCTGGCCAATATCAGTAAAAGAAAACATTGTAAAGTAGACCAAGGACTCAATTCAGCCCTGCTTTATTTGTCCAGTATAAAGCAAAGTTCAAGAAAGAATAATCAGTGAAAAGATCCATCTTCAGAGATTCCCTTTAGTGTGTCTCTTGCTGGAAATACTGGAATGTGCAGTACTGTAAATACGTGTCAGTGCACTGTCGCTGAGCTTTGCCGTGCCAGCAAGTGATATGTGGAGCCTGCTAGGATTACTAACAAGAGACTGAATCTTTTGGTGAGAGTGAGGATACAAAAACACTGAGCACCTACTTTTTAAGGATGAGGGAGGCAAGCACAGTTATTTCTGTAAGGATAATAAAAATGTAAAAATTATAAAAATATAAAAAATATATTAAAGCATGACATAACTAAAAGATTTTTTTATATTTTTTGCTAAGAAATTTAACCAATGTTAACATGTACTTTACTGTTACTACTGTTAACTCTTAAAAGAGTGCTTGAAGGCAAGGTTTTTGAGTTAATATGATTTTAATTTGATTCTAAAGAGAAAGATTGATAATGTATTTTCAAACATGGGTAGAGAATAATTTGGACACTTTGATACTGAACTTCTGTGGCTGCTCAAAACATCATGTTGACTAAGTGCATGAAGAACTGAGAATTTCATAATATTTAAGAATCTAGATTGTAAATTTGAGAGGTACAATCAACAGTAGAGCTGTGCACGTATGATACTGCATTGGTAGATCTGGTTAGTTCAGGCCTTGGGCTGTGGGAATAAGACTATAGCTTCCCCATCTCCCTTCTTGGAAAATTTGATGCAGACTCAGCCCAGGTGCTCTGCAGTAGCTGCTGGTTCCAGAGATGCTCTGGGTAGACCCAAGTCAGAGTAGATTTTCCACGTATATTTGGATGCTGTGCGTTTCTTATATGTGCAAAGTGCCAGAAAGGATGGAGCAATAGGTGAGCTGTCCCAATTAGCTGGCTGGAAATTCAGAAAGTTGAAGCTGTCTGGAATCCTACAGCGGGAGGATTAATCCTCTAACTCTGCAGGGCATGAATGCACTGATGTCAGGTTATAAACTTTTCTGGTTATTATCTGGGGGAAATAGCTAATATTCTTCTAGAAATCCGAATTATGGCTGTGCCTACCTTATGCAGCAGTGTCTTACCCCATCTTGCTGATGCTTTACAGTGTGAAGCCTCAGCAATCAAATACAGCTTCGTAATACTGCAGTGAGCATCGATGACAGAGCCTGCAAAGTTCAGTCCTCCCATGTAAAAGGAGCAAGTAGCAGACACTTCTGTTCTCAGACATGAACCAAAAAGTACTGTCAGGAAAAAAAAAATAAAGTTTTTATTTTTCCCCTCAGTTTTCAAATTTCTCAATCAAAACATTTTTCTGAAGTAAATTTGTCTATGTTCTGTTGTGTTCATTTTTTTTTAGGGTGAGGTCAATTTTTAAACAAATGAAATGTTTGCTCCAAAGCAAAAGAATTTGTTTAAAAAACAAAAGTTTCAACATACCTAAAAGGAGAAGGGGAAGGAAAAAAAAAAAGGCAAGAAAAAAAATGGTGGTTTCAATCTCCCCTTATATTTTTGTGGCTACTGATTAGATTCCAATTCCATCCCATTTGTAAATACTTGTATTGGTGAAGGAATTAATCAAATGTGGTATCTCACTGCTCCCCTTACCGGCTTGGAAAAATAAAACAGCTCAGTTAAGTGCTGGTCTAACAGTCTTTCCGTCCAGTGTCTGCCCTATGGATTGAGAGGAAGCCTCATAGGGAATTGGTTTTGATCAACTCGTGCCAGGGTGACCATAATGCATAACTGTGACAGGAACAATTACATGATTTATCTCTACCTAACTACTTGTTAGGTAGCAATCTTTACTAGGGGAACCCCAAGGAATGGGAACGGGCTCAGATATTAAAACTGAATTCTTGAGAATGCGTAATCCGTCATGGCATTGATTGAAGATACAGCAGAAGGGGGAAAAAAATCAGAGATTCCTTTTAGTGATTTTACTGAAAGGCCATCCGATGGGATCCATATTAAATAGATGTTTTTCAGTCACAGCTGTGCTGATTTGATCTTTCCAGTGACAACTCAAGCTGTTTTTTCCAATAAAGAGGTGTAGGGATTTGGCCTTTTATTTTCTCCCTCAAGGAAAATGCTATTAAGTCAAAAAAGATTTAGGCTTGAATACTTAGAGAAGTGTGTGAAAGATGCAAAAATGTTAACCTTAAAGGCTTTTTCAAGTCTCAGTAAATTGTGGTTCTGTTTGCAATAGGAGATGATAATTCTTTTTGTTGGCATTCAGTGCTGCAGTGGATTCTGCTCGCTTCTTCAGGCCCTCCCGTAGGAATGATTTAAGAAATGTATGAGACTGGCGTGCATTTATCCTCCCATGCATTTCCATGCCTCTGTAGATGGTATGGTTTTGCAGAAGCAGTGTGCAGTGTGTACAATACATAAAATATAGTGCACAATGATTCAGTTTTATCCTTTGGCTTTCTGTGTTTCTAAGCCATCAAATGCATGGTACATGTAGCCTTTTCCCAAGTTGCTGCATTTAAGATTTATCATAGGTTATTTGTGTTGTTTTAGTGTAGTTTTGTGCTAAGCATGGGATTTCTGTTGGTGCATAGCAAACAAATTTGCTCATGAGCATTTTATGCCTTTCTTAAATATTCATTCAATGGTATGTGTGGCCTTCCTGCAGTCTGCTGCCTATTAGTGCCCTGACATCCCAGGGAAACACATAATTTTCAATTCCTTTGTGCAGAATGAGTCATGACTTTTCTCCCCTGCGGGAGCAAGATAGAGCCCAGGATTTGCCCAGGTCACTGCCAGTATTTGCATACAGCCCTGTGGTTTGAAACTACAGGAATTTTTAGGAGGAATTTTTAAGACTTGGGGAACAGCTGCAGCAAACTCTGTGTGTCCCCAGCGTGCGTTGCCATGCATCTCTTCCTTGCTGTGGCTGAGAGGCAGGGAAGGATTATAAGCAGGATGAATGGAAGGATTATAAGCAGGATGAATGGGTATTTTCTCTGCTTTTGGCCATACCAAAGACAGAAATAAAGATGTGGAAAGATCAGATATTAAAGTACACTTTCTGAGTTTAACCATAGACATGAAAATTCTGTAAGAATATACTTAAAAATATGTTCCCAGTAATCACTGCAGTTAACTTTTTTACTTCCTGGGTTATAATCATTTTAAATGAATTGCTTTATGATACAGTGCTTAATACACATATCGTTGAATTGCGTATGCAAATAATTAATAGTGTTATTTTTAATTGTGTGCCAATGATTTATTTGTTTTTTTCCTTTATCTTTGTCAGGAAAAGAAGAATACATTGCGACGTTCAAGGGATCTGAATACTTCTGCTATGATTTATCGCAAAATCCCATACAGAGTAGCAGTGATGAAATAACTTTGTCGTTTAAAACACTTCAGAGGAATGGACTGATGCTTCACACAGGAAAATCAGCTGATTATGTCAATCTTGCGCTGAAAAACGGAGCTGTCTCCTTGGTCATTAATTTGGGCTCAGGGGCCTTTGAAGCACTGGTGGAACCCGTGAATGGGAAATTTAATGACAATGCCTGGCATGATGTCAAAGTAACCAGGAATCTGCGTCAGGTAACAGTACATGGATACAAGAATAACTGACTTTGTTATGGCTAAGTGTTTGATGACTTGAAAAGTGCATAGTGTAACGTTGGATGTTTAGCAAGCATTTGGTCAGTGTTTTATTTGTACAAAGAGGGATATTCCTGCCACACTTGAGCAGGGGCATATCTAGAAAGTACTAGGGCAAGCGGCTGTCTGAATGAGCCGGTAGTAGAGGCCAATGTCTTAAAGACCGTATCACTTGGGTATTTCTTTAGTATAGTTGTCTGCCCTTCTGGTCTTGTATTAGTCAAGACCAATAGCTTCCCATTGGGCA
>VWPW01008640.1:10350-171148 GCA_013389825.1 Crypturellus undulatus
GAATATTCCTTTTTTTTTGTTAAGTGAAAGGATTGTTTGGGAAAGGATTGTTCTCTATTCAAGGTTCACTGCTGACTCAGCTGTGACCTGACAGTCATGTTGTCACTCATTTTTACTAAGGTTCCTGACAGAAAGAATAACATCTGGCAGCTATGTAAGGTGTGAGGGAAATTATAATGCTGCAGCATTATTTTGTGGTTTTGTAAATTAAGCTTTTCTTCTGAGGCTTGATTTAGAAATTGATATGACATTCTCTTGATATGTTTTTTTTTTGTGGTGTATAAAACCATATATGTTCATGGTGCTAATGCTGTGGATTGTTATGTTAAATCCACCTGTCTTATAGTAGGAACTAGTCAATGGAAAAGATTAAGTGAGAATCCTGGGGAGAAAAAATCACCCTGAGTAATCTAGTGCATTCAGCGGCTGTATTTTAAGCAACCTCCTCCATGTTCAGCATGTGGAACTTCTTATTTTCAGTATATTTGTGCAAAGTTCTGTAATTTGTACTAAGTAAATAATTATATTAGGTGTCATCTCCATTTAAGCATTTAGTTCCTCTTAGATGGACACTGTGCGTGGTGCTCTTCTGAGTGCTCTGCAAGTACAACTTACTGTGTGCGGGGACCTTGCGAGGCTGCTTCTCCTCTATATGTTTCCTGCATATCTACCCCACAACCCTTTTGTTTTTGGGGAACTGCAACAATGATATGTAGGAATAATTGTCTTCCACAGAAAGGTATTTCAAAATGTAGCGATGAGAACTGAGAAGTAGTCTAATTGTAGGTGAGAAAGGAGCCCGCTGTTTTTGCGTGCACTTTTCTGCTTTGTCACCAGTGTCTCTGCAGTTTTCTCATAATTCCACGTGCACAATCAGTGTCAAAAATCTTCCATATGGACATATTTTCAGGTGTGGAAAAGATATGAGACCTTTTTAATAAAAATACTGATTGCAGAAGTATTTTTACGCAGAAGTTTATGTGTAACAGAGAGGCAAGTATAACTCTATACCATTTTCAGTCTACACAGCACAACTAATACCCATTATTCTGTCCAATGAATGTTGATGGAGGGGACAGGGATTGGCAAGGGAGGATCCATTTGTTTGTGTTTATATTCAGTTCTGAGCAGCTAGTTTTCATCCATGCTAGTGGAAGGCATTTGGACTTTGAGGCATGCAGTACTGTTGAGTTGTTTAGGAGAGATACTGTGTTGATTACAGACCCGTTGGGTGTGTGGTTCTGTGATTTTTTTTAAAAGAGGAGTGGAGTGAATTTTTCATGACCCGTTTTGGATTCTGTGCTTATATTCCTGTCAAAATCCAAGTTATTGTTCTAAATCGTGGAAGCAGGCATAGTTGTTAGGCACTTCATAATTGTGTCGTGCTGAAGGCTGCCAGACTGTTTTCGTTATCCTCCTTGTCATTGTTGACTGCGTCTTTACTGAGGCAACTTCAGCTCCAGTGGTTAATGCTTGTTTTCAAGGTTTATGACTTTGTCAAAGGATTATGTTGAAAATATTAGGCAGCTTAATGCAAGTACCATTTCTACTCCACCTAAACAAGCAAAAAAAAACCCCACACAACAGTCCAAAGGCCTGAAAGGCCTGAACAGAGATTTTAATGTTTGAGCTACACTGTTTGCTGTTTCTGTTTTTTGCCAGAAAAGCAGATGTAGAACCTATTTGTCTGACAGTAGAGTTGGGATAATGTTGCAGATGGGATTTCATGAACATCCTTTCTGACAATGTTTAGAAAAAGTGTGGCCTTGTTGTCTAAATGATTGTATTCAAGTTAAAACTGCTCATGCTAAATTATGTGGTAAATTTAAATAATTGTAAGGAAGAGTTGAAAAAGTACTGCTTCAGAGAAGTTTGTTTTTGTTTGTGTCTGGGTTTTTTTTTTTTCTACACATCTACATAGGAGCTGGAGAAGGCTGAGAAGGTAAAATATAAGAATAGTTTATTGTTTCATAACTGTAATGGATTTTCAGTGGGTTTCAAATAGCCTCTTTAAAATATTGATGAATTTTTGTCTATATTTTGTCAAAATATCCCTCTTTTCACCCAGTCTTTTTCTCATTTGGATTTCAGACTTAGCTTATGCCTTATCTAGCCTTGTTTTTAAAAAGTTTCCTTAGGATTTCTGCTAGTAGGAGATATCCCTTATGTGCTCTTAGATGTCTTGTTTTTAGTTTCTTTTGAATTTTGTATTTAACTGCTTTCAAGCATACATGGTAATTCACATTCAAAATCCAACCCGTAGTTCAAATTGAAGTCTTCATTATGCTTGGAAGACTGTTAGCTGGAGCAACCTCACTGCTCTGTCAGATGCTGCAAACCTGTAGCCCTGACCTTTATTTCAAATAACCCCCTAAGTTTCTCTTCTTATATTAAAAATTTCAAACGTAATCTGTGTAAGATTTTGTTGCAATTTCTAAAATGCCATGTAAATCTGAATAGTGTCATTCTGAAAATCTGGACTAGAATTATTTTGAATATTGTATGCAGGGTATCAACAGATTTTGTTAGAGGTGGTGTGAAGGAAGATGGCACAGCAGAAACAAGATGTCTATAGTGATAATGGACCCTGAGTTAGGTTAGGTTAGCAGATGTGCATTAGTTAGTCGCTGGAATTTCAGTGAAATTAGGCTAAATAAGGGGCCACTGGGCATGCATCCATTAATGCCTTGTGGATCACAAATGCTCATGTGGCTTTAATTTGGGTTATTGTGGAGCATTAGCAGAAGTCCAAGAGTTACAGGCAGCTGTTTGTAGAAGAGAAAAAAGGACATGGCGAGGTGGGTTATACTTTATACGCCTTGCTTAGAAATGGAAGTTTAAATTTCATCTCCCACTCCTGCACTGAAACTAAATAAAGGCCTAATGCTGCATACTTGCATGTATTTAGCATTACTATAATGAGGAGCCTTATGCCTATGCTAAGGTTGTAAATATAGATACATCTATAAAATGTTTTACAGGCTATGTTTCCAAAGTCACATCTGGAAATTGCTGTAGCGTGTGTTACTCCAAATGAAGCTAATATTTTAATTAGCATAGTTAATGTTTGGGTACTTAGCAAGTACTGACATAGTTATGTTGGGACTAAAATTAGAAGTTAAATCCTTTATGGTGTACAGAATTACATCAATGAATTGTATACTGCCTTATGCTAAGCTACATGACTTAATACTGAGAGCTACCCAAACATGTTAATTCAAAATGTATTCGTAATTAAAATACATAGATAAAGGTTTTCTGTCGGGGTTTTACCCTATGCAGAATGAGTGTTTTATAGGGGCCCTTGAAAGTACCTTATCACCAGTTAGACAGTTTTCTAAGAGCAGCTTATCTAAAGATCATCTGTCCTAGATCTCTTATTTTTTTTAATCCAGTAAATCCACTTAATAGAACAAGTATGCTGAAAAGTGGTATTCTAAAATATTTCACAATTTGAATTATCCAATTCCTTGAGCTAAGAATTGAGTATATTTAAATAATGTTTCTGCTGTTTTGTTGGCATTGTCAAGAGCATACTGGCCATACGCATATGTGCAGTATATACACATACACACATACTCCAGTATGCATATGTCAGTATATGCCTAATGTGCACGTTCTTTAAAATGTTATACAGTTTAAGCACTGAATATTAGCTTCCTTATGTGAGTCACTTTGGAGGCAGTTGCAGAGAAATATGTCACAAAATGAAATAAGTGTTTCGATGAGGAAGTTAGCACAGGGTCTTGTTGGAAACTACATTTTATTGTAATCCATACTGCTGAATCTTTGGAAGTCAGGTAGGATTGCTGACACAAGTGATCAGCTATTTTTCTGCAGTAGTGCGCCAGAACCTGTCATGTTTGTGTCCTACGCTAGGGGGTCATGCCATGATAAAGCCAGAACAGCAGAGTGTGCACTAAAAGTCTTCTGGGTCTGAGAAGCACAACTGGTTTGGAAATGTGTCTAGAATGACACTAATTCTACACGTGGAAGGTCGCGTGCCGTTCCCAGAGGCACCTCCCTGGCCCAGTAAAGGCACGTGCAATAGATTGGAAACTCTTCGGTGCAGATTGCCTTAGTACAGACCCCGCTATGACTTGGGCCATCTGGTTTTACTATATGATTATAATGCTGATGGTAAAATAAATTTATTGGAGACTAGGCATTTCAATTCTGGATACAGAGAGTTAGCTCTAGGCTAAAAATTGCAGAATTCCATTGAACACTTGCACTGATATTTAAAACAGGATTTTTAAACATTTTTTAAACACAATTTTATACATATTGAGAGAGTTGAGATCAACACAGACCTGATATATACGAGTTTTTTATTCTAAGTCTCCAAAAGCTGCACCTCCCATTTTCAAATAAGAACTTGAATGATACTGTTCCAAGTTCTCTTTTCCCAACCCCTTTGAAATGCAACATTAAGCAAGCAAGAGAGCTGCCCTTGGTAGAGGTGAGAATGTTTAGGCAACCTTTTACGAGATAAGGATCAATATATTTTGTTAAGCTTTTGGGTTCCCGGATTATCTTGGTTTTAACATAATTAGTGTAAAACAAAAAAAAGGCCATGACATTTAATTGTGCTGTGGGTTGAGTTTAAGGCATGATGAAATGAAGGAAAGCGGACACACAGGGGAGAATCAAGTCCCTACTGAAAAAAACACAGCTTAATTAGATTACTGTAGCTTTTAATTACATTTCTGTTTCTCACCCTGTTACATGACGTAAATCCACAACACGCTGCGGGGCTGAGATTTTTCTGAAGCAGCCCAGAACAGCACTCTTGACGTGTCTTAAAGGGGTTTTGATCCATTATTTGAGGTAATAGGAAAAATGTGTATCACACTTAATATAGGAACACCTTTATCAGAAGCATTGCCACAATTACAGTAATCTACATAACAAGACTACCTAGCTAACTGTCTTCCCTAGGTAACTCGACTTACCTAAGGGTCCTCTTGGGGAAACTTCTAGGCGTGTGGAGGTTTAGGCTGCCTCTGATGTGCTTTGTTCCATGACTGCTGGTAGGTCATAGGAGATACCAGTAAAAGGTGGGACTATTTACATGTGCATTTTATTAAAGAACACAAACTAAAGGAAGTCAGCAGTCATGGATGTCCTGCTTATGGAAGAAATTGGAGATATAACTGCTTACTGGCTGTTTTAAAAATGAATTACGGCAGGTATGATGTGTATTAGTGAAGACCTAGATGTTGTATTACTTGTGTTTGATTATGCAGAAAGGTAAGTGTGGTCCCAGTGCTGGTAAGATGCCTCACCTGTAACTCATTGCAGAGAAATAAGTGGTGTGCTCTCCTCACGTCTTTGACTACCCAGCTCACCTGGCCAGGCAGCGGTGGGTACACTGAGGACAGTCCCTATCCTGAGTGCAGCACTAAACTTGGGACTATGTCAGGATACCATGGCCATGTCCAGTTACTCTGCGTCCTGAAAGACCCTCTCTGGATCCTTGTAGAATGTCCCTGGACACAAACTGGTGGATTTTTTGTATAATGGAAGGAAGAAGCAGTTTTTGGAAGGATGAATAGAACTGGCTATAAAGCCAGATAGAAATGAACTGTTTCAAAAAGCCCAGAAAGTTCCGATTGGAATGAGACCTTGTAAAAAGTTTGGTTTAAAAAGGCCAAATGTTGGAGGATTTTTTTTATGGTTCTGGGCTGCCTTCCACTGTCTTAAAAGATTCTGCACTTCTTTTATTTTAAATATGAAAAAATATGTAGTCTCTGAAAGATATAATACCTACATCATGATTTTTAGTATCTTTATTTTATGCTGACTCTTAGGAAACCTCTTGCAAATTTAGCCTGGACATCTGGCACCTCAGAGGGCTTTAGCTGAGTCGCTCTAGAGAGCACAAGGAGCAGGTTAGCAGGCTAGTAACTGTTCTGTTGCTGGAGCAAGCACAGAAGCTTTTGTGTTAACATTTAAGAAACCACTTTTGCCTTAAGAGAAAACAAAACAAAACAAAAAACAACAACAAAAAAGGGCTGTTTGCCAACACGGAGATGGAGAGGAATTGATAAGATCTTTGCTTAACTAGTGAGTTCATTATTGAAGATCAAGGGGATTTTGTTCCATCAATTATGTCATAATTGTAAGAAATCAGTCCTTGTGACCCTGACAAGGGAAGAAAAATGAGATGAGAAGGATTAAAAATAATGTAATAATGTTAGTGCAGTGAGAAGACATACAAAATAGCAGGTCTTGTTTTGGAGTTAGAAAGTGTGTATGCTTCATTCATCTGGAGAAGCTCTGCAGAAAATGTGAAAATGGGGACTATCTGTCTCAAGTTTCCTTCATCTCTGTCTTTTCAAAAGGTCAAGTTTTGCCATTATGCCTCTCCTGCTATTCATAAACACACACCAGTAATGTGCTTTGAAATACTATTTTGCTAAGTAACATTTTGTAGAGTTATTACTCAGCTGTTCGTACCAGATTTTCTGTTCATAAACATGTTGAAGAGTAAATAAAATTGTGGATTCTTTTTAGAAAGAAATTTTCTCCATTCTACATTTATATGAGGAAAAAAAAAAAAAAAGCTAGGTCGGAGAAATTCTAGGGGAAAGGGAATGCTAGGGGGGAACATTTTGCCTTTTACAGGCACCATGACTTGTTGTCTGAGCTAAGCAAGATGTCAGCTGGCCCATCGCAGAGGAGCTTGGTGCCTTTCCGCTGTTCTCTGCTGCCCTTGGAGCTGCGGATGAGTGTCCGTCAGCCTTCTGCACTGCGGTGCTCCCATCCAGGGGGGCTCAGGAAGATCCCTGTGGTTCTGTGATCCCACTGCTGTGGCTCCAGGTCCTTAGGTTCGTGTATAAAATATTGTGCTTGTAAGAACCACTTGGAATCCCATTTTTAAGCCCCTCTGCATAATATGTATTAATATCGATCTACATCGAAGTTTATACCATGAACAGATTGAAAAAAATCAGAAGGACCATGTGTTTGAGAGGAGCCTGGCTGTTGGTTATGAAGTTTGCACAGTTAAATCAGACTTGCGGCTGCGTTGGCAGGGTTGGAGAAAGGTGTTTTTTGGAGCCATGGCTTTGAGCAATGCAAATTTGCCCTTTGAGACATGAGGGCAAGCGTTTGCTTTCATCTCCCTGCCTGGTGCACCTACCTGGAGCCAGACTGATGGTTCCCCCTGTTCTCTTTGAAGCAGCCCCAGCAAAGTTACCTGTGCAAAGCCTCTGAACTGATCCGAACCAGGTGCTCAAGGATTATTGCTGTGGTGGAAGTTTCTAGAAATGCCATGTGCCTTTGTGAGTGGATAGGAATATGCAGGGAATACGCAGCGCTTTTCTCGCACAAGAAAAGCCGGGTGTTCAGGTTGCGTACAGCTGCAAAAACACTGTCTGTTCTTCAGCATTATGCAGTACTACAGATCCTTTAGAAGAAAGGAGAGGTGATGCTGTTAAATTTTTAGGATGGTGTAGTAAAACCTACTGAATAAAAGTTTAATATAATTAAATTAACTGAAGGTTAGTATTTAAAGGCATTTATTGAAAATACATTGTAAGAAAGAAAAATCTGTACTGATGAGAAAAAGAAATTGCTACTTAAGGAAGACCGAGTTGAAATGTTACTCCTTGATAGTTTAGGGATGTTGTTAACCACAAACATGTAAAAGATTGCCGGCTTGTGAGATTTAACACATAGTTCAGAAACCTTGTGGCACTTTATATTAACCCCAATGGCCTACTTAGGTTGTCTTTAATCCCTCTTCACTCACAGCACGATTAAAATACCTGCTGTCTCTTAAATTCATTGATAGTATTTACAGCCATGACCATAACCACTAACATATTCTGTAAATTCTCTTTTAGACAGATACCTATAAGCTATTTTTTATTTTTGCTGTAAGTCTTATAACATTGAAACTTTATGTATTGGCCTTTAATACTTATGATTACAGTCAATTTTGCTTGCCTTATCCAAAATATTTCATAAATTTGACTGCTTCTGCAAGGTTTCTTCTGCTTCTCCTGTTTACCAATAATTTCTATTTGTTTAGTGTTCTCTGCTAGCCATTGCCCATGGTTGAGGTTGTATTGCTTTTGTCAGAACTTCTGCAAACCTCATAGCACTGTGCATGCCAAATGGGACACAGGGTCACAGAATTTGTCCGAAGGAATCTCAGGATTGAACAGCTCCTACCGCCGTCAGAGCTAACTTCGATGGTAGTCCAAGTTACTCAAGGCCTGACATAAATGAATAAAGAATTACCAGATTGTACAACACTGTGCAAGTTTACATAAACCTACTTACTTATAATCAGCACATAGTCCAAATAGATTTCAGGCAGAAGGAAGAACTAAGACAGTGCTTGAATAAAAACTTGAATACAAGCCCAACATCATTTTGGTGCATTTTTTTTAGTCTTAGATTTTTATAGCAGATATTATTTTAATTTTGATTTCTATTTCATTTTGGTGAATTACAGAAATCCTATTTGAGAAGAAACATTGACCTTCCATTTAAGATGTTGGATGCTTCTTGTTGCAGGCTTAACCTATATTTAGCTTGCTTACAGATTTGTAGACAAAACCAGTGAAAGACCTCAAGTATTTAAACTTGGCTCCATGAAAGACTTTAGGGAAGGGAACTGTATTCTGGGAGAAGTGTCTTAGGAATAGTGTCCTTTGGCCTTGCAATGCAGGCCATCCTTTTGCCTGTGTTCTGCTCCTGCTTCCACACGCACATTTTCTTTCATATCTCAATCGTTCACACCACACAGTATTTTGTAACAATTCTGCACAAAATATGCTGGTTGTCTAAATTGACTGAAGTTCCAACTGCAATCCTGAAATCTGCAAGCCAGCTAGTTTCTATCCATGGCAATGCCTAAAGGTATTGCAAGTTGTGGCTTTGAAGCTCTTTTTCAGAATGTTTATAGGAATTTTGATATTTAGATCTAAATTCTGACATGTTTGAACAACTTGCTACCTAATTTATGTGTATATTTGACTGAAATTAAGAAACCTGGCATTCCTTCACCTTCTGGCTCTAAAGAGTTTGATTCAATAGACCTTACAGTAAAAGCAGACTTCCCCTGAGTCACAGTGGTAGTGACTTTCCTCTCAAACTCACCCAGAACAGTGAGATTTTCTTCAGAATATGAATCAGGTTCTCTGGGGAGAAGTCAGTTTTCTTTAACCTTGTAGAGGGAGAGGAAGACTGTCATGAACAGCTTATAAATAGTTGTGTTCTGTCTGTCTGTCCTGTTGAAGCTGTGCAGCTCTGTGGGATTCAGATTTGTTAGGGTAGTGTGATAGGACAGGGGAAGGTACGACTAGAATGGTCAAGACCACGGGCACAGAGAAGCTTCCTCTTGCTTTCCTGTCTTGTTCTGTCCTTTTCCCAGTGACTTTCATGTAAAAATAAGCTTTAATGCTCACCCATCCATATTGTTTTTCTCTTGGCTGGCTCTAAGTAGATGTGTATAAAATGTTCTGACTTGACATGACTGCCTTGTTAACGTTCTTGCTGCTGTAGGTTTTCATTTTGCAATGCCTATTGCAAGATGTTCTCTGTTTTTTTGAGAATCATGCATTTTCTCAATCTGTAAAAAAATATGTATATATACACTGCAAAACTACTAGCAAAATTATTTTGTTTTTCTAGTATTAATACCAGAGAGGTATAGGAAAGCAAACAACAGAATAACCCATTTTTCAGAATCGGGCTCCATTTACCAAAATATTTCCACATGCTGCAATGCTATATCCATATTCAAAACAAAGAATAACACGAATGGAGTTAACTATCTCCACACATTTAATACACACAAACACTGTACTTGGTTGCTGCCTGTAAAATCTAGACATGATAGGAAAGCCTCTCAGAACTGCTTTGTATTAGTGAGGTAAAAATATAGATCTGGAGATGCCAGATATTTATTTCTAAGCACTACCCTTTTTTCATGTCAACACTAGTTTTGCCTTGCATTCCTCCTGTTGCAAGAGCTTTGAGTTTTAGATCACATTTGGACCATTATCTGGATTATCTTATTTAAATTTGATGAGAATTCAATTTTGCCAAGTTCTGTCTCTACTTTTTGATGAAGAAATAAAAAGGATTGGTAAGGTTTGTATATAACCTTATTCTTCACTTATTTAGAAACCATTTTGATAAGTGGGGGTCGTAACACATGTCTTCCACCACTAGGCTGAATGGACAATAAGGTTAAATGCAATTTTTTTTGAGGCTTATTATTAGAATTCAGTGAAGCAGCTGTATTCTTATCATCTTACTGAAAAAAAAAATAACAATAAAGAAAGGAAATCAGACCATTTTGACTTTTGCTTTTTTTCTCTTCCCCTCCTCTGAAAACACTGTTGTAAATTTGCATATATTGTCAGGTGCCTTAAATATCTTAAGAGGTATATCTTACCTCTTAATTTATTAGCTTCACTTTTACCAAAGGAATGGTTTATTTCTTTTGTTCTTAACATTTATTTTTGGGTGTACTCCTATGAACTAGGACAATAATATTCATGCTACATGTACATGAACAAGAGCATCAACCTTTTGAGCTGGTAATGTAGAGAGCAGGGCCGTTTTTCAGAGTGAAGATTTACTCAATAGATATATATAATTATATATATATTTATACATACATATAATATATATATAATAATAATAATAATATATTTACTCAAGTGCCTTTTCTTCTGCTGAATGCTTACAAGATACTTCCCAGTATCAAAGCAACCATTTTTCAAATTAGCTAGATTCCTACTGGTGTCACGAGGAGACCTTATTCAGGTCTCATGACTGCAGATTCCTAATGAATTTCTGTCAAAAGTCTCATCTGAAGGCTTAAAAATATTTTCCTTATGTATCTGGGCTAATATTTTCAAATGGAGACAAGAACCAAGGTATAGATTCTTACAAAAATATCATACTGTTTTCTTGTGCTTGTTGTGATGTTGTATTTTTGTGAGTAGTTCTACCAGATAATTAGGAAGACCAGTCATTTTGGCAGTCCCATACTTTCTGTCTAGTTCTTGATAAAACATAACAATTGTGAAGCAATATGGCCATATTCAACTTTGGATCAAGTTGTTGAGTGTGAGCTGTAAATACTTCTTATTTCTCTGAATTTGGCCTGTTAGCAGCATTTTATACACTCTATGATTCTTCTTTAAGGTTTCTTTCCAATAAGTAATTTTCTGATTTAAAACTTTCAAGTGATTCCTAGGTATATGCTACATCAAAAAGTCCTTTAATTAACTTTATTGAGACTCATTTCTATATGCCATCTTTGTTAAATTTGGTATCCTGATGTTTTAAATCTGAAGTAATTTTTCTAGTTTAAGCCATTTCTGTATTGGTCTATTAATATCGCTTATTGCTGAGAGCATGTTGCTGTAATTAAACACTTTAATTATGTTTGCTTCTCCTACTTATATGGAAAACGATTAACAACCTTTCCCTGTATTTCCTTCCTTTCTGTGATTACTCTGATGGGATATTTTCTTTTATTTTTTACTTAGTAGCTTAGGCAGGCTAGCTGCATTGTACTTTTTCTCCTCTAAACAATACAAGTCAATATTTTCCCTGGAAGTTTTTAAGCTGTTTGCTTCCTGTGGTTTATTTGCATAGCAATAGCTCTTCTCCACTCACATAACCTATGGATTTATGGAGTCAAAGGTGGAAGTTGTAGCAAGGTACCTCAAAACAGCTATTTTGCAGGGAAGTACTCTGCTGTCATTATGTTCCCAAAGAAGTCTTTTATTAATTGCTTCTTCACTCAAAATGTTACCTATGCCACCTTATCTCGTTTTTGTTAATAAATGAATTGTGTAAATGAGAATTACATCAATCAAAAACAACCAGAAAAATGCTCACTTTTCAGTCTGTGCCAGTCTGTCTGTGAAAGGTGCTCCCAGACTGTAGTTCTTGGAACATCTGGAGATGATGTTGATTCAACTGATTGCTTGCACCCTGCTCTTTCTCCTCATTTTCAAGCTGTAACTTTCCCCTGCCTCATGTTTACCTAGAGCTATGATGGCCTAAAGACCTGGTGAGAGGTTTGTCCTGCCTACAAACCAGGAATCCTACAAAATCAGGAAACCTACAATCCTTTCTGTTTTTCTATGTTGCTTTCTTTCTATTTTGTTGTGTTGATTTTTTTTTTTTAATGATGTGATTCACTTTTATTTATCCATTTCAGATTTCTCAGATTTCTATCAGATACCTCTAACAATTTTTTGGCAGTGCTCTAATGGCTGATATGCCTGACCGAAGATCCCCTTTCCCAAGGGAAAACTTGGATTAGAACTGCCAGAAATGCAATTTTCTTGAGGTATTTCAAGACGATGTCATTGAATTGTGGCATTTTTATTCTGTCCAGAGGATTAAAACACTTTTTTTGTTTATATCAGAAAAGCTTTAAGTATATATATTTTTTATTTTAAAACCTAGCCAAAAGGACAATGATTTCATTTTACAAGAAAATATCACTATTTAGAAAAAAACAGTAGATTAATGTAGAGCAATAGGCAAGATAGCTAGGAATTTTTAAGTTATTTATAAAATAGTTTGATCTCTTGTAGGAAGACCTATTTATAAGGAAAAACATTTGAAAGAAATTAGTGATTTTTCAATTATGTCAAGTGCAAACCTGTAATGTCACAGTGAGACATGGCTCATGTCTTTGTTTTCTTTTCTCTTTTCCTCTTTTCGTTATCATTGCACTGACTCTTTCAAATATAATCAAAAGTTTTTTTTTCAGAAAGGTTCATGTTGAGTTCATATATGCAGTGAAGGGTTAGTGACGATGTTTACATTCGAGTTCAGCAGGCTTCCATATGTTGTAGGAATGCTGAGTTGTTTATGTGACCTGTCTGTAGCAGAGAATTACTCTATTTTTTAAATAAATTTCTGGTCTGGTCCTTTAGCCTCTGACATATGTTACCTCACAAATCTGTACAAGCCCCTGGTAAAAAATACAAATTCTTTCTTTAAACAAGTTGAGAAAGGGATAAAAATCTATCCAAAGCGTCTCTCTCTTCTCTAATATTGGCATAAATTTATGTAGGAAAATCTAGGCAGTTTCAAGTGTTCTTTCTGTTATTTGCAGTACTTCCAAAAAGTCTTAGAGATGTTAAAATCAGCTTACTGAATGCATGTTGCTCATTATAATACATCAGTGAGAAATTAAGTGTTTTATTTCATACTCTGTGGTTTTAACTAACTCTTTAAACAAATGTTCTAGCATAGTGTACAGTTACTTCCTACAGAAATTCATTTATCATGAAATGCAAAATGTAATACTCTGGTGCTTTATTGTTATTATTCAGGCTAGTAGCAATGTAAGTTGATTGGAAATATCTTACAGGCTTTAAATGTACAATCGGGTGAAGAACAGGTTCACAGAAATATGTGAGGTGATGCAGTGTAACAAATGGATGTATTAAGTGCTAGTTTGCTGATAAAGTCATTTTGCATATAGCCCGGCTATCGCTCCAGGAGTGTTTTGCTCTGACTGTTCAGAGTTGGTGTTCATGCCTGTCCTTAATAAGAGCTTACCTGGCTCTCTAGCTGATCCTGTTTGAAATCTCTGGCTGTTTTGGCAACTCACAAGATGGAATTGCAGTCTAGTTTTATGAGCGCTACTTACTGGGCTGGGATAACTAGTGTACTTCACCTGAGCATCTCCAAGGGAAGCATTTTAGCCTAATGACAGTGGAAAACCAAGTCCAGTGGAAAACATGGATATATTAGTAGGCTTTTGGATATATGCTACTAGACTCCTAGTCTCCCACTGACTAGGAGTCTAGTAGCATTAAATACATTGTGCAGTAACAGTGAAGGCCTAATCTGAAGCTTTTTAATAAAATTTATATCTATAGTTAATGAAGAATGAAAGAAAATATGGTATTAAAATGCAAATGATAATGGTTATCTTATTAAAAATACATTTACATCAAAGAAACCCTACTGTCTCTAATAGAGTAACTCTTGATTTAAGTTTCCTTAAAAATGATAGTCTTCTACTGTTTTGTTCTGTCTTTTACTGTCCTTTGGAATTTAAGCTATATAAATATAGCTTAAAAAGTTCTCACGGTGGGGAGCAGGGGTTATTAGCAGATAATGAAAATCGCAGTAAATAATGCTTGAATTCTTTACTAATTGGCTTCTAATCTTGGCAGGAATTTGGTTGGTAGGTATCTTGAGTTATAGGATTTCACTTGTGACCTGGTTTAGTGATGTTTATATTTATTATTATTCTATTATTAAATTATTATAATAATTTATTATTACTTGCACTCTTTCTAGACAGTTATTTTAGAGTTGTAAGAACTATACTCATAGTATCTAGAGACACTAGAGTTAACAGTTAATACTTAATAACTATAGTTAATAGTTGGTAACTATTAACTATATTTTAGACTGAGGGAAGATGTGAGATGTTTAAACCAGGTTTTGCTGTTATAGGTATTACAAGGAATACATAATTATAACTGCCAGAGATAATTTTAGAAAAATACTGATACTATTTTTAAAGCATCTAGATTGCATATGTAATTGCAATTTTGTTTTTAAAATGTAGTGGATAGAGAAACTGGTATTTATCATTGCAAACATCTGAAAAAGAGAGACCTGTCAAGATTGAGTAGATATTTTCTAAAATCAGTCAATCGTTTTCCACTGTGGGCAAAACATGATGCATGTATATTGGGAGTGGAACTATTCCAGCTCTATTTGTGATTTCTTTTTTATTTCCTCTCTGTTGTACCCATCTGTTGTAATTGTGGTTGCTTCCTCAACACAAATGAGAAAACAGTATCAATATTATTTATTATTATTATTATATTATCAATATAATTTATCTCATGCTATATGTTAATTATTTTTCGTAATTTCACATTTGTGTTAATGAAGTGAAAAAGTGGGTACCCATAAATCTAAATTTTGCTACAGGTGTCAAAGTAGCTGGTTTCATTTTGATCCTTTTTCTGGTGCTTCCTCCCAGCATATATGCTGTAGAATGAAAGCCTTGCTGTCAGGTTTCTATGTAGTTCTTCACGGTTTAAACGTGAAGGAGTTTTTATAGTAATAAACGTTGATTCTAAAATTTGTCCTTACCGAGGGGAGAAAATGACTTTTCTCAAGGAAGCAGTCTATCCGTTTGGTCTTTGACTGGCATCCAGGCCTCTGCACAGCCGGGGCTCCAGTCTGTTTCTTGAGTTTAGCGTTAAGTAGCTTCCACAGGCACTGACCTTCACTGGGTCAATGTAGATTCACCTGCAAGACAGGGTGGAGAGTTCTTCCCGGAAAGCCTGAATTGAAGTATATTGGGCTTGTCATATCAGAAGTATTTCTCTGTTGCATTTTTTAAGGAAGCTGGAAAGCTTGCATGTTTACTTCAGTCGATTTATACTGAAATTGTAGGAATATAGTATTAGCAAGAGTAAGTCTTTGGTAAGAAAGCTCTATTGCTGCCTGGTAGACTGAGTTTTGGAGAGGGCAGGGAGAGGTGCTGTGGATTTATGCCTAGGAATAATACATTGCTATCAATAAAACCTGTAACCCGCTCTTCAAGCTGACTTGTATTGTTCTTCTACCTCCCACTAAATGGGATTACTTTATTTCTATAATGCATTACTTGATTTTTGTTAGCCTTGACCTTGTCACCACTCAAAAAAAAAAAAAAAAATGGAAAAGCTTCCACTGATTTGTACAGAGCAGACGCCAGGCTTTCTTCATCCCAATACGCTCAAGGAGCACTTACATCTCACTAATTAAGGAGAAGGATCATTGTATCTTTTGCAGCCTGTAAGTAAGGTGATTATTTTTAGGTAGGTTTTGCGGTCATGGTGAATTGAAAATCTGCATGGCAGGGTTCTTTTGTCTTTCCTTTTAATTTTTCTTTGCAAATATTAGGCTGGTTTGCAGAGCACACATGAAGCCTCTGTGTGCTCTTGTAGAGTGCTGGATTCAGCCTATTTATTTCCTGACCTGAAGCTCAATTTGTAGCACTTGATTCTCCACGGTTTCTTTTCTAGTGACACGTAGAGTATTTTGTGGGAGGATAGTTAAAGGTTGAAAAATACTGTCAAGTTCTCAGGTGGCTGAAGCTTATGGAACAATAGATTATCTTGCTATTAGTAGGAGAGCTCAGAGATTATGAGTTGGCTACTCTGATTTCTTTTTCAGCCAACATGTTAATTATAGTGGAATCTATAGCATTTATATCTGTTTTAAATTTAAATGGGAGTTTGACACTCATAGTCTTTCAGATTGTCCCTATTCTGTAATCTTCCATTAATCAAAATTGCCGCAGGTTTCAAAGAACAGTGATAATCTAACATGGCTTTCTGTATAAAATAGGTCATTGGGTTTAGCTGAAATAATTTTTATATCGTAAATATAGTAGTCACTGTACTGTTTTTGAAAGACTATGTCACTGACTAGAAAAAAAGAATACAGCGATATAGAATCTACCATGTTTCACAGGAAATAGTTACAGTGATTAAAAGATCTCCCCATTATCAATATGTGTCTTCAACCCTGAATGAACCTACTTTCAGATTCTTATCCAATGTTTTTAAGCCCTCTCTTTCCCATTTTATTTTCCCTCATATTTCGGTAGTTTTGAACTATGACACCACCTCAATTGATATCTGAACTGCTCTAATTCCTTAGCATTTTTCTATAGCATTTTTTCTCAGTCTTCCAGTCACTCTTATGGTGTTTCTTTGAACTCTCTGTAATTTTTTACATCCTTCTTCATTTTCTGTATTATTTTTCCTCTCTACTGTGTAGCTTGCATTATCAAAAGAAAATGTCTAGCCGAGCATACTCCAATGTCCTTTGTTTCTTTCAGAGAATGATCTAAATTCCCCTGTATCTAGACTGTTTAGGTTTCCCTTAACTTAGTGTGATACTCCCAAAGATGGTGACAGCTTTGTTTTAGATAAAAAAGCATTCAAGTATTTTTACTTAAAAAATTCTCAGAGTTACCAGACTACTAAAAGCCATAATTTGAATCAGAACCATCATTTAAGCACACCAAGAAAAGCACTCCAAAAGACAGGGAACCATTTTAAATTTTTTCTTCTTTTTTTTACAGAATTCTCTAAAATGCAATGGCAGATGTCTCAAAAATATTTCTTGAAGTGAATACTTTATTGAAGCTTTTAAATATAGAAAAAGGACAATTACCTTTCACTTGTAGCCAGGGAATTAAGTATTTTTTCCTCCCCTTACTACCTTTCTCCATAATCATGAAAATAAAATTAAAATAATAATTTAAAAACCCTGACTTTACTGCAGCTTTTATGTTTAAGAATGTATGTTATTTGCATGCTGAATTCAAAAATTGTTTGGCATACTAAGTAGTATTCAAAGTAGCCAAGAAACACAGAAAAGGTGATGTTATTTAATTTAGCGTACTTGACATATATGTTCACTATCAAAATTAAAGAGAGAAAATGGAGATAATTCTGAAAAAGTGTGAACTGAAATCCATGAAGTATCTTTGCAATATTTCTTCACAACAGGGGAAAAAAATAGAACAATCATATTTTCTTGTCTATATGGGCTCCATTAGTGGGTTCAGATGACCTAATAAGATCATTCTTATAATGTACATCAGTATGGACTAGTGTAACATAATTCATATAGAAGAAATGGAACAAGTAAATAGGTTGTAATTATATTTCAAAATATTTACAGTGAAAGGAAACTGCTATATAATTTTCCAGTGAATAAACATAAACAAAGCAGTTATTTGGCATATTTTAAGTGTGAATGAAGAAATCCTATCCCTACTGACAGTACTGGATATCAAAGGATGCTCACAGGAGATTTCATCTCTCCCTACATATCTGTTGAGTAGCAGTTTCAGCAAATAAACAAGGAATTTCATAAATTACAGGGGAGTCAGATTCACAACATAGAAAGCAAAGAGTCCCAGAAGAGCCATCCTGAGTCCACTTACTGCTGACAGGAAAGGACTAAAAACAGGGACAAGCTGAGAAAAGTGACCACAGAACTGAATTCATCCTAGTAGCGAATACTTTTTACTGATTGATTTTAGGCTATAATTTTTGTGATAACTAGGAAACAGCTGAAATGAGTCAGCAATAGTGGAAAAAAGTAGTATTGAAATCCAGTGCAGAGCAATCTATTTGGTTATAATGATGAGAACAATGTGTTTTTCTGCTGGCTTTTAAAAAGAAATTTGGTTGTAGGAAGAGAAAGCTTTGAAATGCCTCAATAATCCCGGTCAAGTGTTATCCAAAAGGTTAATGTTTAGAGCGGCTTTAATGAGGAAGCTCAAACACAAAGTTAGATGAAGGGTCAAGAATCATGAAGCATCAGTCTCTTCTCCGATTGACTGTGGCAATCTGTGCTTGAGACATGAAACCAAATCTGGCTGTAACAAGGGAGGAGGGCTCCTGAGGCTGTGCTGCCATTCAGGGAGACCTAGACAGGGTGGAGAGTTGGGCAGAGAGGAACCTTATGAGGTTCAACAAGGACAAGTGCAGGGTCCTGCACCTGGAGAGGAATAACTCCAGACACCAGGACAGATTAGGGGTTGACTTGCTGGAAAGCAGCTCCGCAGAGAGGGATTTGGGAGTCCTGGATTTCCCTTGGATTTTGCATACTTTGGAATAAATTATGCTTTTGAAGAATAAACATCCAAGAAGGCCAAGGGGATCCTGGCTGCATCAGGAGCAGCGTTCCCAGCAGGTCGAGGGAGGGGATCCTGCCCCTCTGCTCAGCTCTGGTGAGGCCGCACCTGGAGTACTGGGGGTAGTTCTGGGCTTCCCAGGACAAGAGGGACGTGGAGCTTCTCGAGAGGGTCCAGCGTAGAGGCACGAAGATGATGAAGGGACTGGAGCATTTGTCATATGAGGAAAGACTAAGCGAGCTGGGCCTGTTTAGTCTGGAGAAGAGAAGGCTGAGAGGAGATTTGATCTACATGTTCAAGTATCTGAGGGGTGATTGCAGGGAGGATTGGGCCAGGCTCTTCTCTGTGGTGGCCAGTGACTGGATGAGGGGTAACGAGTGTAAGTTGAAAGACAGGAATTTTAATCTCCATGTGAGAAAGAACTTCTTTGCTGTGAGGGTGCCAGAGCTCTGGCACAGCGTACGCAGAGAGGCTGTGGAGTCTCCTTCTCTGGAGATCTTCCAAACCCACCTGGATGCCAGCCTGTGCCCCGTGCTCTGGGTGTCCCTGCTGGAGCAGGAGAGCTGGACTAGATGATCTCTAGAGGGACTTTCCAACCTCAACCATACTGTCATTCTGTGAGATGTATACATGTCGTCTTTGCAGCAATTTTAAAGGGATGGTTACCAAATGTTTCAGCAGTTTAAATAAAGAAAAATTTATCTGAACAAGGTAGGTAGTGTGCTGAAAGCAGAGAAAAGCGGCGGGGGGAGGCAAGAAACAAAACCAAGAGCTGGTGTTGTAAAACAACTTCATCAAGATGTACAATGCTCTTTGGAGCATGAAATGGGGCCACAATTGGTATTCTGAGTTTTTAGATCTCCAATGAAATTGGGGAAGAGTGAAGAAAGGAATGTGAGAGAAATGCTGGATTTGGGATTTGCTGTTTTTTTTTTTTTTTTTTTTATGTTTGGGTCTCTACTGAACTGAAGTCATGAGGTAATAGTGGGGAAAAAAAACGGAAGAGATGTTTATTCTTCAAAAGCATAATTTATTCCAAAGTATTCAAAATCCAAGGGAAAATTTCCCAAAGCATAGTTAAGCTATTCATAGTCAAGATATGCTTATTGTGAAATGTGTGTGGAGGGAGTTGGTCTTTTTAAATGTCATTTATAGCTAGCACAGGCTATCCAAAAACATTGCAATTTTTTTCCATAAAATATTTTAGCTATTTGTTGTTCTTTCCTTTATTGAGATCTCAGTTCTTTAAGCCCTTTTGGTAATGCAGCAACTGGTTAAAAAAGGATGGTGGGAAGATTGTGCTGTGATGTTGGGAAAAGGGTCTTTTCGGTATAAGCAATTTTTTTCCAGCAGCAGCAAATATTAATTTCTCTGACAAATACTTGGAATGTGCAAAGCAATGCAGCCCTCCCATGGAAGTCCCCCAGCATTTACGCACATGCAGAAACTGATCTGCTGAGGGGAAGAAATGTCTCTCTCGTTAACAATAACTATAAATATTTGAAGAGTGTAAATGCTAAAGCACAGAAGCACAAGGGGAGTAATGCAATGGGAATACTAAAGTGAAAATTCAAATTGGCTGAGTATTAGGAAAAAATGATTGACAGTGAAAACAGATTATGTAGTGGAGTGCTGTCCCAAAGGAGTTACTAAAAGCCCCATCTCCATCTTCACTGAGATACTTTAGAGAAGACTGGATAAAGAAGCGAAAGCTGTTCCGTAGGGAATGGTGCTGCTCTTGGAGCGAGGTGTGTGAGAAGACTTAATAGATTTTCTGCAAGACATTTTGGGGTATCGTTTAGGGATGTGCTTGCTTTTTAGCTTGTTGAAACATTTCTGTAACATTTCTTCCCCTTTTCTGCTCTGAAGATCAGAGTGGGTTTGTGTTCACATTATTTTAGTAAATAAATATCCTATAGCAATATACATTATTCATTATGCTTGTAAAATATGGGCTGCTCAAAAGAGGAGGAGGAAATAGGGAAGTGTGAAAGGTAAAGGTGCCAGACACTTGTGTGCTGGCAGAGGGAGTGCTGAAGCACGAAACTTTGGGCCCTGACTGACTTGGTGATTTCACTGGGACCCAGCCTTTCTTCCTTACTCCCAGTATGTTTTTTGTTTTTTTTTTTTCTACATTCTAGGATGAAATAAGTGTTTCTTATACTAATAATGACTTAAAAATGTATAGTTTAAAATGATCCAAAGGAAAGACACATAGGGAGTTTTAAGAACATACATTGCATTGTAAGAACATACATTGAATGCATTGACCTTCAAGGAGAAAAAGAAAAATGCTTTATCACCCGGATGCTAACGGCATTTCTTCACTGACGTGTGCATGATTTGCACAGGCACTAGCTGGAATTAATAAAATGATTCTCAGGAGTCTTTCAAGAAGAAATTCCATTTGCATAGGGTTCTCTGAAATCTAAATACCAATAGAAAAGGCATCCATTTCATACTGAGTAGCACTGGATATTCATAAAATTTTGATGGCGATAATGCTGTTTTGTAAGATGAAAATGACGTAGTCAACTATCAATTATATATTATGTCTTTTCTTTCAAGAAATACCTAGGAGGAAGAAATTAAAAATACTCAAGGAGTAGTTGGAGGTCTCATAATGTGGAGTGAGGCAACACCACTGATCTGCCTACTGTCTAGTGTTTCCATGTCCTTTCTCCCCTCTTCTTTTTACTGAACGTGCATGGAGATGGCAGAACTTGGAAAGGAATGAGAGTTTCCGAGCTCTGCATCAACTATTCGACGTAATTAGCATAAAGAACAGTCTGTTCCCTCTCATTCAGGCAGTTCTTATGGATGGAGCTTATTTTGTGTGCAAGGGAGGAGGAACACATTCCAGTCTTCCTCCCTCCTCATCCCACGTGCTCAAAGTGCATATGTTTCTTAGATGATACTAGGCTCTAGGTCAGCCACTGCTGTGTTCATAAATATTCATCCCTATATAGATGGGAATGAAATAAGTGACAGGTTAATATAAAGTAAATATTCAGCACATCTCAGCAATGTCAGGATTAAAATAGAAAAGTGCAAGATACAGGAAGAACTGTTCCAAGAATGTATTTTAAAAGAAAATCCTCAGCCACTATGTTTGGGGGAAAAAAAAAGAAATCTTTTCCTCTCTGAGATAAACCAGAGAGTGGCAAAATGCATATCCGATCTCCAGAGACTGAGAATAAATAGGCAGAAGCCACCAGGAACTATGAGGAAGTTGTGGATGGTTTTTGTTTCTTCAGATAACAGCATAGAAATTCTTAAATTGTCATTGTCGTGGACGTCATAAGGACCTTTCAACCTTTTTGAAAAGTACATTTCTAATTTTTTAAATGTTTAGATGCTCACAGACTTCATTCCCCAGGGCTTTAGTCAAGATTCTTTTTCCTTCCCTGAAAAATATTCATTTTTCAAGGTGATATAATAGAAAGCTCCAGGAAGTAAATATTTGGAATATACTCCTGGTATATATAAAAGGAATATACTCCTTTTCTCCATTAACTAGTAAAATATAATTTTTTCAGGTCTGAAGATAGACGCCAGCTTTGTGAGATGTACTGATTCCTAATTTCCTATTGGTATTATGATACTTGTGTTTCTGTAGAGGCTGCGGGAATTGGTTATTTGTTCTACACTTCTCTGTTGGGACTGAGCTGTGAAGCACAGACACAGACGTCATTGATTTCATTGGAAAACTTTCTCCTTGGTGTAAAATGACACCCGATCTTACTGCTCGAGAACTTGGTTTTTCATACCCATTGTATGGGGCTATGCCCAGGCTTTGCAGCCTATTTCCATATCAGTAGTTTCTTATATTTTTATTTTTTTATTCTTTTACTAAGCTGTTGGGATAATGTTTTCTTTAATTTTATTTGGACAATTTGTTTTAAATCCTGTGAACCAGTATTCACTCTATCCTAGAATTAAGGGAAGTTTTTAAGTGGATCCTTTGTATATTATTGTATATAATTTAAAAAAAGAAAAAACCTTTTCAAGGCAGAGGATGGCGTGTTGAAGTAAAATTACTTGTGTGTTTGTTTGCATGATTAACCAGGAGTTAACATTTTTGTGCTTTTGTACCTTTTTTGAACCTAAAATGATTAAAGTAGTTAAATTTATTCATTTGTTAGAAAACAGTTGGATTATAGTGATTGTTGCCACGCATGATTTGTCTTCGCACTTGTAATTTCTCTCTTTTTTCGGGGTTCTAATAATAAAATTAAATGGAAAAATTCTGCTGAATATTCTCAGACAGACATATCTCTGATTCCTTGCAGAATTGTATTTTAAGAGCTAGAAGTCAAACATGCACATATGTATGTACTTGCTATTTAAAAAAAAAAGAAAATTGAAGGTGAATGATATAAAGTGTATCCCCTCTTCTTCGCCCCCAAAAGAAGAAAACCGCACATCAGTACGATTCTTTTAGAAAGTGATGTCTTTTCATATTGGTTTCTAATAAGGACACATTTTTAAAAATTCCTGTTCACATTGGAAATACCTTTCTACTAATCCCTTCTTAGACAAGTTTAAAAGCAAAAATTGTAACATCCTTAACATACTTAAAATGTAGTGAGAACCCTATAAAACTCATACAGTTGCGTGTGTGTGTGTGTGCACATGCATGTAAATATATATGCAAGCACACACACTTACTTATATATGCAACTTGCTTTCTTTCCTAGACTAATTCCTGGAAAACCGTTTCATGTGCTTAAGAGCTCTGAGGACTGAGCTGCTTCTTTGGGCACATATGGTGCATGGTTTCTAAGTCATAGCTGACCAACATGAAAGGAATCAGGAGACAAAAAAAAGAACCTTTTTAAATTTTCAGATAGCAATGATTGAATATATACTCCAAAACATTCTTATGTTTAATGCATAGAATATTTATAGACATATGTCTATATGCCTGTAAGCCAATCCCTAAATGACTCTTTTTCATACTGAAAGTACAACTTTTCTTTGCCTTTTTACATCTGTGTTGATATCTTTGGGTTAAGGATACATTGATATTTTCCCCTGATTTTTCACTCGAGCATATTTTTATTCAGTATTTGATCATTAATTTTTCAATTGCTTGCAGTACTAGATGTGCATTCAGTCTGAAAATGCTTATCTTGATATCAGATTCCTCTTTAACTGTTACATAAAGCTAATAGCCACAAATATTTTTTAGAAAACTGCAGAATTCAGATATAATAAGGTTATGTCTAAAAAAATCCAGGAGCTATAAAGGAAACTGAAAATGTAGTGAGGTAACTTATTTGACGAAAAGCTTAGGCATTTTGGGTCACCTGCCTACATACAATCAAAATTATCAGTCTGTCTACCATAGAAGTTTGTGGAAACACTGTTGTTGTATCTGCATTTTGGAGATGCTGGTTTTTTCAAGGTGAAGTGGTGAGACATTGATCATATTGAAATTGGTAAGAAAATGTCTATTTGCCATTATTCTAATGTAGTCAAATATACTAGAGGTAAGGTATAGGTACAGGTAAGCCTTCTAGAGCAAGAGGAAGAAAACTATTTCTTGTCTGTGCAAATAGCAGCCCTGGAGGGCTCTAAGAACAAGGTGTTCCACGAAATGGAAAACCTCATTTCAAAGTTCTCCTCTTGGTGGCTCTTATAAGCTGTCATAAGCTTTCAGGAAATGCCAGGCATGTTTGTTCATACTTTATAAAGCAGCCCCTTCTCCTGTTTACATCCTGTCAAGATCCATCTAATAGAACCCTTTGCCTGAAAGAATATCATACTAAAGTGGCCAGAATAAAGGAGAAATAACAGGAGTTTATTTGCTTTAGAAGAATATATTATTAACGTTCTAGTTGTCAAAGAAAATTCTGCTGTTAGCCTCTTGAGATCTTTCTTCTTCATGAGATGTATGTTTGGAAGTTACATGAGTCCAGGGATCAGATCAGATGCCTTGGGCCCGAGCAGACCTGGGGACCTGTTGATTTCCCAGCTAGATCACATAGGGAGCCTGGTAGGAGTTCGCCTCATACCTTAGCAGTGTTTGCTGGCATATACCAAGACTAATACCCTGCAGAGATAAAGTTCTAGTTATGAAACAGGATTTTTTTCAAATAACATTTTTTAAGTCAGAAAAGCTTTCTACAGAGATGGAAACGTCTTTCCTCCATGTGCTACAGTTATCAGGTGGCCCATTTTTTACCTTTGAATCTGTTACCTGTAATGAATCAGTTACATTTGCTAGAGAACATTTACAGCTTGATACTTGGTTAGAATGGAGTTTTGCTGAGAGGAGCACAAGCAGTAGGCAATAGTATAGAGGTGGCTGCTCAAAGTCTTTCTGCAATGGAAGGTGTCCATTGTTGGAAAAGAGGGAAGTTAGATGTAGAGATTAAGAGAAGGACAGTTTTCCTATCTAGCCCCTCAATAGCCTGCTTTGCTTAATAGATAAGTGAGGAGAAAGCCGAAAAGGAAGGATGTGGTCCAGGCCGAGGCTTGCTGCGTGGCAACACAGTAGCCCTGCTGTTTCAGCCCGTGGCTCGGAGACTCGCTGCCCAGCAGAGTAACAGGGGCTCCTTTCAGAGCGGGAGTCAGGAAGCCGAGCAGATGAGTCCCGTGTGGAAAGGAGCCAGATGCACCCGCAGCCAGGAGCTGGTTATTCAGCAGCTAGATGCAAGGGGAGCCCGTGCAAGAGGGAGAGAGGAGGAAGGAAAAGCCAGTTGGGTATTTATTATTCTGAAGAAGTAATAAGGTTAAAAAGCATCAATTGGCAGCTTAGTAATATACTGAAGGGAGAAGCTCAGGAAAGCAAACTAGTGAGGAGTAGAGTAAAACGACTTTATTTCACCAAAAGACATGCAGATATGTTATGTTCCGCATTTAATTAATGGAAAACTGGCTATTTTTATATATGTTTGCAAAAGTGTTTAAGATTTGCTCAAATATTTTCGACATAGGTACAAGCTGAAATATTTACATGCATAGGTAACTGATTTTTCTGCAGCAAATTTTTGTTATACTTGTACTACATCTTCCGATCATTGATCTCCCAAATCTAGGCTCTCTACTATCTCCGTTCTGGCCTTTCCCTTTAATCTGCATCTCTTCTTTTGTGACCATTTTCATTTTTTTTGCCGTACAATTCCTTCCCTAATTATAGGTGGTGCTGTTTCATGCTGTTTCTAAATACCTCTACCACATTGCCCTCACTCAGTTGAGATGTTCTTGAGCTTTATTAATTTTAGATTTATATCATTTTTGCCTTTCCCAACGTTTGTTTCCTTAATTTCTAACCTTAAATTTAAATCTACGTGTGGTTAAGATTGGAAAAACCTGCCACCTAATGAGTGTTATGTTTAAGAAATAAGGTTTGAACCCTACTGTGGTAATTACTGTTTTCAGCTTTACAGCTCCTCTTCCTTTCAGTCCTTAGAGAGTTCTTGTGCTTGATCTTGAGCAGAAATTGTTAACAAGGAAGAAGAAAAAATAGCATGTGTTTAGCTTCTCTGCAGACTTAATAACTCTTGCTACACTGAGGAAGGAAAGGGAGAAAAAGCTCAGCACAACAAATGAGTCTCCTAGCAGCCCTCTCTTTTTCCAACCGGTCACTGGAGGTAGCAGATCAGTTGTTTTGTTCCCTAGACTTCATGTAATGTATTAATGCGAAACTCCTTTTGCCTTTTCCCTTTGATTTTTATTTCCGTTGTTTTTGTTTTGTGACTTACGCCTCAGTGATGACTTTATTCCTGCTTGGGAGCCAACTTCTGTGGAACAAACTTCTGCCTAAATTTTGCAATTTAGATGTTGCCAAGAAATTTCTATGAGTCCTTGCCATGAGAAATTGAGATTAAGGAGGGAAAAAAAAGGAACCTAGGAACCTTAAAACAGAAACATAGCAACCACAGTCAGAAAAATGTAGTAGCCTGGCAGCCAACAGCGGGATGTACAAAGAATAACAAAATAATCTATTGAAGAGGAAAAAAAAAATGTCTTCAAAAGACTTGTGTCCACAGCAGGGTGAAAAACATAACAAGAAGCCTACAATGTAGGCTGTTAGAATAAAATGTTTATTTTCAAACTTTAGCTAGTATAACACATTAAACAATATGCCAATAAGCTACTCTCTCCATGGAAGCGACATAAAAACTTGTTCTCTGACATTCTCTTTAGATGTCTGTATTAAAGCAGTTAGGGAGGGAGGAAGGAAGCAAGTAGTTCTTAAGTCAGTGTTCAAAACTCCAGCAGAAGAGACCAGTTTGCTTACAAAGTAATTCATATGGTATCACTTTCACAAACAAACAGATGACTTTCCCTGTACTGCATCTTCATCTGAAGAAAAGCAAATAAAATGCATTTCTCAAAAGTGCTCTGTAAAACTCACAGATATTTTCATATATGGTGATTCAGCTAGTACAGGATTACTTTCTACAGCTGTACTTACCACCTTCTTAATTGCCTTGAAATCATGAAGGTAACTTCCCTATGCCAAACTGAGTTGTTTGTTTCTCTGTTTTTTTGCATTTATTAACATTGTTGTTTTGAGATAGGAAACTGATGGTTTTCAGATATTCCAATATCTGAAATCTAGAATTTACAGATGTGTGATGGTAAGCAAATAGGACATGTATTTGTGTGCTGTAAGTGTGTCTGTTTTCAGTGAACACCAGTTTTGAAACTGTGTGTACAGTGTAACCTGCAGCAGAGCAGAGCATGGGCGTAGAAGATGCTCAGTGCTGTTACAGATTTGTTGTCTCTGGTTAGCCAGCCAACATGGCATAAAGCATGCGATAGTAGTATAGCTTATTAGGCCATGATTTTTACCTTGAGACACATATTATTCAAACCCAGCTTTTATTCAATGTAGTTTTTGACCAGATCGGACACATTTTATTTTATATTCTAATAGCCAACTGTTTAGTCTGGAATTGCCCACCAGAAAGCCATAATACAGTCCCATACCAAGTGCTTGCTTTTTGCATCTTCCTAAAACAAAGAAAACTTCATGATGCCCTTTTCCCTCCCCCAAAGAAGGCAAAGCCATCATGGGAAATGTTTGTGTAAAGCGGACGTGTTTGAAAAGAAGGTCCACTAGATTCGGTGTGAACTGCGGTCTTCATTCAAGTTACTGCTGTACGAGGAAATAATGTATCCAATTTACAGAAAAGCACAGGGAAGTTAAGTTCATTGTGAGTCATTCAGATGTGGATTAAAAACAACTCTCTGGAGTCCTGCCTCCTAATAACAAGAATTATTCTAATCTTTTCTTCCTACCTGGTAGGCCAAAGTACTCTGTGGGGAGAATGTCTGTTTTAAAGTTTGTTATATGTAAAGCTATAAGCAGTAAAACAAAAGGTACAGTTAAAGTATATGAAGTATAAGGGTACAATAAAGTATATGTGTAAGTATTGGAAAAAAAAATCAGTTTCACGTGTTAAAAAAGCCACTGCTTGGAGAGGGAACAGGTCAAATAGCTGTCTTGTGTGACTCTAGGTAGCAATGATTTTATTATCCTGCTGGATAAGTCAAGCAAGTACTCTTTTGATTTGGACAATCTATTTTCTTCTGTCCCAATGAAAGACCAAAACATAATTTAGTAAATAAGAGACTGTGACCTCTTCCCCCTCCACAGTTTTGGATGCTCTGAGAGCACAGGATTATTCCTGTGGCAGAAGGATGGCTTAAAACTCCCAGTTACATGTTTCACCAGATTTATAGCCCTAATAGATCTCTAGACACCTGCATTTCAGATCTATTAAATCAACACTTTAAGCAAAATTTCCAAAGCAGTTTCTCAGACCTTAATTCTCTAAAGCAGTTTTGCAAAATACATGACCTGTCACTTATTCCAGGTGTTTGGGTATCTAGGCCATGCAATTGTTGCCCTAAGATTTATCTCCCGCTCACTGGGACTCTGGATTGCTTTCTGTCTTGCTGATGAGAATGAGCATCAAGCCCTTAAAAGCAGCTCCCCTTTAGCTCAGGAACTGGCATCATTTAGTTTGAGGATGAATAAGTTGTTTCCTTGGAGCTTTCATTGTACCTGCTAATCTTTTTTCTTTGTTCACAAAGAAGTAACAAAATGTGGGTCTGTGAAATGCTGGATAATCCTAGAGACTTGAATAGCTGTTATCACTGATATTCTGCTTTTCATGTTGTGTTCAGAAACACCCCTTATTGCGAAGGCTTGAGCTGTGTTGCTTTACATTCTGCATAAATAATCTGTAGTTTGTTTGCTCCTTGATATATTCATTTTGGACCTTGGAAGGTATTTGGGGAATATTAGCAAAATGGCAGCCCTCCTGTGAGAAACTAACATTGAGCAATTAGCTCAAAACCATTTAGCCACTGCAGGCAATGTCAAAAAAAAATATATGAGGACTCTCAGTGCTTTGCGTTGAGTCTGGGTACCTCAAAAATCTACAACTATGCTCTCAGTAAATACTGAGTTTCTTAATAAATTCTAATGGCTGCTTAAGTAGTCACAAAAAATTGCCACAGGCTTCCCTTATTGTAACTTTATTGCTACATAGACATCTACCTAAACCATTTTGGTCTGTTTTGGAGAGCGAACTATGGCTGTTTACACAGGAGTCCTGGTAACTGGGATCAGGTTTTGCCAAGAGTTGAAAATACTGCTGAACAGTAACGTAAGGATGGTTGTGGTTCACTCTTTTAACACTTTCTGAGGTAGGATTCATTCATTCTAATTGGATTTAGAAAACAATTTTTTGCATCTCCCCAAGAAGAGACAACCTCTTCAGTTCAGAGCAAAATTATTCTGTACTCTGAACTGCTAGTTTCTCTTTGGTTCTAGAGGAAAAGTAGATTCGTTTCTTAAAATTCAGTACAAGTTACCTGGTGTGTGGTTGGCTTTGATGGTAGGTAAGGGAGCTCATGTCTTGTTGTAAAATGCTCTGTAGTTATTCTACCTTTCTCCTGGAAAGCAAATTTACTCTTTGTGTGGAGAGTTCTGCTGCAAATGCTGTAAAATTGCTAGCTTCTTGTTGATGATATTTTTGTTTTAGTCTTGGGAGTTTAAGTGACCTTGTGAGGTTTCCAAGAATGAGGTTATTAGATATTCTATAGATGGAGGTCTTGAACCTTACCTAGTATTAAGGGGAACTAGCGCAGTGAATGGAGGGTAGATTCAAGGTGCTCTTCATAGCATGATGCAGTTCTCTAAGGGCTGGCAGTTTCATACTCTGGAAAATTATATGTTGTTGCTTGGGTATGAGCGAGGAGGGGAGCAACTAATTGCTAGGGCTAGGCTAGCAGATGCTAGGAAAGAATGTAATGGATGCAAGGATACTGCCTCTGTGGGAGTAGAAGTGAACTGTGACACCAAGATCTCTCTCTCGCAAATTACCTTCACCTGCATGATTGTGGATACATATCTCTAATCACAGGAAACCAATTAAGTTAACATTTAAAAAAAATATGTGCAGGGTGCCCTGGATGGAAATAGAAGTGGCTAATAATCCACTATTATAAATATGTTTTTTCTTATGAAACTAGTAGAACCTTTAGAAAACAAAGAAATTGTCATATATGATATTTAGGGTTTCTAAGGAAGTTTTAATATTGGTAGTATAAAAATTCCAGTATATGACACTTTTAATAAAGTATTCCAGCAAGTTTTCCTTGATATGTTAGGTTAATTACTTAAGAAGCTGTCGACCAGTTCTTGAGAAAACTGTTCCTAGTAGATCTGTCTTTATTTTATCCATCAGATCCTTCAACCTTATTTCTGCAAATGAGTTGTGACCTCAAGCCTCTAGAATCATTTTAAACATAACGTAATGTTTATTCATCTTTCTGCTCAGTTCTTTCTACATAGATTTTAACTATTCGTTTTATTATTTGATTAAATACTTTACAATAACATCAGCCAATTTGAATTTAAGTTCATAAACAAGGAATTCTCTTTTTACTTTTAATTGTATTATTTTGATACCTACCTTTGTTCAGTAGTCAATTAAAGATTATTTTCCCTTCATGTTCTTTTTTGCCTTAATTAATTACTTGCCATGTCAGCACTGGAAGGTAACTGTAAGGAGAACTCAAGCTCATTTGTTCCTTCTTCCTGCCATATCTGCTATCGATAACTTAATGATTTTTGGGCTATGCTAGAAATGTTGTTGCAACTGTTTAATTGAAATTCAAGGCTATCCAAAACTCGTCTTATAATGTGGCCAATGTTTCACTAGGCCAAATATCTCCAGTTAACACTGCCTGCCAAACTACTGACTTGTTTCGTCATTCTTCTGCCTCTTACTTTCTTCAGTCTTAAGGCAGAAAGTCTCCCCAGTGGGAGCTCATGCCTAATCTCCAGCAGGATGTTATCTGTACTATTGGAGATGTTACAGCAGTGCAAATATGGGTCCTCTCTCTCTGAGAGCAGAGGGTAGTCACCTTCTAGTCGCTTGTGATACGTTGTATTTCTTGAATGAAGGCAATGTAATCCCCCTTTCTGTAGCAGAAAGTCCTTTCTGCTATCAGCAATCTGTGGTAGGGATTATTTGACAGCTTTGGAGGTAACAGAGGTCTGGTGGGAAGATCAGTTTTAGTGAATAAAATGTCGAAGCAAGATTGCTTATGAACTTTTAGAACATTTTTTTTAATGTTGTAGAATAATTCTGCCATGAATTATGATGAAAGCCACTGGGCAGGTAATATTTTGAAAGAATTCAGTTTCTAGAATCAAAACTGATCTGCTGATCATCTACCACTCATTTATAGTGTTCTATTATCTCTAAATACTGTTCTTCCATAGCAACTATCACTTGTGAGATATGCCATCGTGCTTTGCATGTATGTTAGCATTTTGATTTGAAACTAGCACAGTTTTGAAATGAATCCCCAGTCTCTTCCACTTACTATATGTCCAGTTTGCAGCATGGTTTTAATCTATGCTTGAACCAGGTTTATTTTGGAGGAAATGAATCCAGAACTCTTCTTCAAACTTTTTTACACCATCCTCTAGCCTCTGATAGGGATATAAGGTCCAAACCAGTGATTGTTATTTAAACATTTTCAAAGCACATTGTGTAGTTGAGTGTTTGGATCAGGGTCAGACTGCACCTAGTCTGGTATCATATACAGCTGTAGATGTAGAAATGTCAGCACCAATTGTTTTTTTTGCTGCCATTCTTGGTACTTGCTGTCAGTCTTTGGCAATGGCTCCAAATTGCTTGCTGATGTAGACACAACCTTAGAAGCAGCAAGTTTTAGCTTGTTTCACAGTGCACTCATATTCAGTGATGTGATATTTTGGCCTGGTTATATCATTTATTGAATAATTGAAAATATTGATAAGATACTTGTGTACACCTGTGCTACTGGGGAGCTTCATTTAAGCAGTCCTTGTACTGCTGACAACACACAAATTGCAGCAATTTCAGAATATGCTAATAAAGAGTACAACCCTGGGAAATGATTATTTCGTGATGAACAATTTCTCTAGGTAGAATAAACATGTGATCTGAGACAAGAACATTTTCTGTAAAGGTCAATTAGATTTAAACCTAATATTGTCTTTTATTTTTTTCCGAGAAATCTTCAGTCAGCTAGGGGGGAAAATTCATGAGGGTTTTTTGAACAATTGAACTGTCTCAGAGTTTATCTTGGTTTTTGTCTGTTTTGATCTGTATGATACTAGTTTCCTTGTTTTATTGGTTCATGAATAATATGGATGTTGCTATTCCTCAGCCCCAAGGATAAGTTCAGAAGATATTAAATTATAAAATATCTGACCTTAGTACATTGAATGGAAGAGTTAAGACAGTGACAGAGGGTTTAGAGCAGCAAGAAATCCAGCACTTCTCTAACCGCGGCAGATGGCTGTGCACAGAAGGCTTTTAAGCAATCCAGGACCACCCCAAACTAGTTGACCACTGATAGCATAATTTATGTTCATATTCTTGGACATAGCTTGAATTAGCTGTAGGATTATTTTTAGAGCAACTCTGGTTTAATCAAAACTATTATTAAAGCATTAGTTAATGAAAGTTGTTTAATTTTATGTGTGTTTAAATTATTATAGTCACAAACAATCATTATTATCCTTTAAATGATCTACCTCTTCAGGGTCGTATCTATTTGGTTAAAATGCTCAAGTCTCTCTTAGTAACGTCTGTGCTTTGTTTGCAGGTTGTGTATAAGAATAACGATGTCAGGCTGGAGTTATCTCGGCTTGCCAAGCAAGGAGATCCTAAAATGAAGATTCATGGGGTTGTAGCATTTAAATGTGAGAATGTTGCAACCTTAGATCCAATCACATTTGAAACACCCGAGTCTTTCATCTCTTTGCCAAAGTGGAATGCCAAGAAAACAGGCTCAATATCATTTGACTTTCGTACAACTGAGCCAAATGGTCTGATCCTTTTCAGTCATGGAAAACCAAGGCACCAAAAAGATGCCAAACATCCACAGATGGTGAAGGTTGACTTCTTTGCCATTGAGATGCTTGATGGCCATCTCTACCTGCTGTTAGACATGGGATCAGGTACTATAAAAATAAAAGCCTTGCAGAAGAAAGTGAATGATGGTGAATGGTATCATGTAGACTTTCAACGAGATGGACGATCAGGTAAGTTTCTTTTTAAATATTCAGTATGTTGAAAAATATCTGATATATGTGATATTACTACCACTAGAGCTGCAGGTCAACTGAAAAATAAGGGAAATACAAAAAGTCGTTGTTGTTAGGTCCCAGAATACAATGATTTCCAGAGGAAAAAAAATATTTTATGTTAATATTTAATGAGTAATCAGGTACTTAATCTTGCAAGTAAGTGTACTGTGTACTTCAGAAGCAAGCAGTGATATTCAACTGTGCTTGCTTATACAAAATAGCTGAAGTGGCAATTTTCAAAAATAAAAAGTAAAAAAAAAAAAAAAAAAAGAAATAGGGGTAAATTGTGGCAAAATTATGCAAGATTCATTCTTTATGGAAGTTTTCTCGATGAATGTTCTTAACTGAAAGTGGTAACAGAAACAAACAAAAGCCTGTTCCTAATGCTACTAAAATCTGTTATAAAATGCATTAATTAGTAAAGCTACCTTTGAGTTTCAGATGTATCTAATCTTGAGTATATGTTGACTTCAGCAAATAATCAATATCCATTAGTTGCAGGACAGCTGTGTGGTATCTTTTCTGTAATTCATGCCAAGATGTAGCAGGGGGAAACAAAAAAGACATACTGTAATTCAGTCCATCAAAGAAGATTACAATTGACATCGATATCCAGTCTGAAGCAATTTATGCTCAGAATTTGCAAGGAAAACCTAAACTCCTTTTCTTTTGCAGTTTGGATTATTTTTTCCTATTCCTTCCTTCTGCTGCCTCCTTATTGATCACTTGCATTTTTAATTGCTTCCCGAAACATCTGCATTTTTCAAACACTATCTGTTCTATTTCTGCCACTAGTTTTCAGATGTATATGCTTGTATTCTACACTTTAAAATCATTTATAGACACAAATAAGATTTCAGATCAAATAAACTATGTGCAGCTTTAAATAGAATATTTCAGTCAAATTCAGGATGAAGATCACACTAAATTCAGGGGGTTTTTGATCAACATGTTTAAGTACCTGAGGTACTTCAATGTGAGGAAGAACTTCTTTTCTGTGAGGGTGCTAGAGCCCTGGCACAGGCTGCCCAGAGAGGCTGTGGAGGCTCCTTCTCTGGAGATCTTCCAACCCGCCTGGATGCTACTGGTGCCCTGTGCTCTGGGTGTCCCTGCTGGAGCAGGGGGTTGGACTAGGTGATCTCTAGAGGGACCTTCCAACCTCAACCACTCTGTGATTCTGTGATTTACCCTGGGATTACAAAAATACTAACAGCTTAATAGCTAGGTTACACAGATTGAAATTCTAATTGGGGAGAATTTAATTTTCTGATTATGATATGCCTGTTGGTTATATGCTCTTCTTGAGATTAAAAAAAAAATCTCAAAAACCTCCATTATAGCTGAATATTCACTGGCTAGTGTTTTTACACTACATTCTTCAATTCAGTCTTGCTTCTTAAATTCTGTGTCAGTGGTCCACATGAGGCAGTAAATCCTGTAGTAATCATGCCCATGGGGCATTACTGAAAGCAAAGTTTATTCTTACATTCAGAGTCAACACAACTGTAAAGAAAAGAAATGAGTAATGATCGCATGACCGCAATATAAAGGTATGTCTTGCAGTTTCATTGTTTCAAAAAACTGAAGTTCACAACTGCTGTTAGGAGTTTATAGGATGTGTTTTATTTAAATCCTTAACTCTTGCAGAAGATGGACTTTATTCAAAACCAAATATAATAGAAATCATAGGAGTATAGTCATTTGCTTATGATCTGAATTTTTGTACAAGTGAATCAATGCATCTTGCATGCATGCAAAAGAGAAGTCCTTTAGATCACATTTACTAACTGTACTCGGGCTGTGGTCAGTAGTGAATTATCCCATACCATATGCTCCCTTCCTTTCTTTTGCTGGTTGCCAGGGATTTGGGGAGCTACAGCAAAAAGGAGAAAGAGGCTTCCCTTTGATTTTCCTTTTGCTGATGGAACTTAATCCTGCTATTTTTGCATAGGTTGGTTTTCACCCTAACGCACCACTGTGCTGCCCGTGAGACTGTGACGAGCTCCTTACCTGCACAGCAGGTCTTAGAAGATCTGGCATCAGTTGCTGATTCCCATCTGTATGTGAGCTGAGCTCCCAGCCGGTACTGATGGGGATAAAGGGAGTTTCTGCCATGCCAGCAGCTTTGTGGCTGCTTTGCACGTGCCCTGCCTTGACCACAGGCTGTAACACCGTGGTCACTGTTCTGATTGCAGTTCTTACATTATGCTATAGCACGTAAGGAGTGAGCTGTACTTAGAACATCTTACTCTTCTTCCTTGGATTTTTAGTAAGCATCTCTGTTTCATAACATAAAAAAAAAAAAAATCAACTAAGTAGGCCAAATAAAGTAAGCAAAGAGATCAGAATAGTTGCAGCAGCTGCAGTTAAAATCTTCGTATTTAACTGATCAGAATTGGTGAGGCAAGATTTAGAAATATGTCTTAGTTTCTTATACGCAGACTTATGAAAAACTAAATTGCTGAGATAATGAATATGACTGAAGAGGCTCATTAACTCATACCTAAGGGAAATGTTTGTCTGTTCTGCTGTTAGCAGTACTGCCAACTCTGCAATAAAAGAAATAGAGAAAGAAAAAAAAAGCAGCTGCAAAGGTCTTGGCACACAGTGTTTGCTGGAACACAGCAGGGCTAGGTTAATAACTGTTTTTTGAGGCTTGTGTGTTGTTTAAAATTTTGTTAAACTGTTTGCTGTAGTCAAGCATAACCTTGTGAGTATTTCTTTTTTTACTAAGACTGCCATTCATCCTGCTTAAATCACCATTACCCAGTGAAATCATAGCAGAAACCTACCATTCTTGTCAGCCACCAAATGTGCATGACTGTGCAAAACAGATTGCACCAGCGGTTATTCATAGGTGACCAGCATTTAAGGGCTAAGAAGTCACTGAAATTTTAAACTAAATTTAGAGTTTCAACTTAAATAACAGAAATTGTAGGTGAGAAATATTTTCTCTCTGAAGTGCATAGTTAGAGTGTCACTCTGACCACAAGTAGCACTTTCTGCATAGCCCTTGAATTGGTGTTGGAAGTTCTTGTCTCTTCACATACAAGAGTTTAAACTCCCCGTCGCCTCCACCTTTCAAGAACTGCCAGGTTTACATGTTTCTATTTCAGCAAATGTTATTAGATTATGTATGTGAAATGATGGATTTATGCTGCATTTTAAAGGAAATGGTTCCACTTATCTTGTTCATGAATTAATTTTACAACATTTTCTCTTACAAAATGTTTACTTCCTTAATTCATAATAAAATGATCTTGAGAGGTGCTCTGTTTTGTCCCTCCTAACTACAGGTGAGGTTAACGTGTTTGCATCAGCCTTGACAGATATTTACTGAAGTACTCCCAGCAATGGATGCTGTACGACTGTTTCCACTTATCATTGACCTTGCCACTAGAAACAGCTTTTTCTCTCTGTTACCTAAGTTTAATCTTTCTGTGTGTAAAGTTGTCCATTTTGTCTTTTATTTCCTTACCCAGAGCACAGAAAGAAACATTTTTCTCTCTTGATGTAGCTCTACCTTTTTCATTATTTGAATGCGGTTATCATTTTTTGTTTTCCCAGAGCAAGAAACCCCTGTTGTTTTCTCTCCTTATCCATCACATTCTGGGAAATATAATGTTGTGACCCTGAGGATTCTTCTCTCAGATATCTCACAAGGAGATCTCTCCATAGTTCTCCTCTAGAATCACCTCAGCTGATTTGTGTCCTGAGACCCAGCTGCACCTTGCTCAGCTCACCGACTGAGTTAATCTCAATAAACAAGTGGGATGCTCTTCTCCATACACCCCAGGATATTTTTTCCCTTTTTCTCAAATGTGTGTTATTGGTGACTCATACCAATGCTTGGCTTATGACCTAATACAACTGCCAGTTCCTGTTGGAATTATCACCTGCTAACAAGTTATCCTATATAAGTCAGTAATTCTGACTTTAAAATATATCGTTTCATTTTTTTTTAAAAATATTATTCTTTCAGTGCACTAAGAACATTATAAATGTTTCAATCATACTTTTCTCTTAGGAGAAATACTGTAAAATCAGAGCACAACAGGCTCTTAGATTTATATCTAATTTTTGGAGACAAGAAATGCTATCTATTCTTAGAATTTAGAGTTAGACCATTATTTCTAGACTAAATAAATCATCCCATACCATCTTTTCTTCCCCTTTCTTTCATTTTTCAGACAGGACAAACAAAATATTATTCACATTTTCCCATTTTTTCTTTTTTCTTTAAAAAGATTTGTTGGGAAGCTGCCTATTATTTGGCAGACCCTCTTGATGTTGCTCTTTTCAGAGAGATAGTATTACTGCTCATCTGGTTATGGGTATCTAGCATAAAGCTAGATACAGTGCAACCTTATAGTAAAAAGGCAGATCCTTACTACACAAATGTTACAATTCAAACTTACAGTTTTCTCATTCCACTGAGAAACGAGCTTGCTTTTGCATTTCTGAATCTTAATATTCTGTCATTTTTATGGTATTTATTAAATTAGTTGTGTTGTGTTCTTCTTACCCAACTAGCCAATTCTGGTGCAAAATGACTTGATTTTGCATCATCTTTAGAGAACCAATTTTAAACTTTTCCTTGATTCTCTGGAAAAATGATGTTTCTCCACATTCATGAGCAAAAATATTAAAATGTGCTGGAGCACACTAGTGATTTGACAGAACAATTCTTCTTATTCTCTGTATAATTCCCCCCAAAATAGGAAAAAAATCGAGCCAAGGGTGTGTTACTATCCTGGGATTCTGTAGGAGAACCTTTATTGTCGTGGAATCCCACGTGAAATGGATTTCAGTAGGATTTAAACCTTTTCTTTAAGAAATAGGGTAGGATTTTGAATATAGCTTCATGGTAGATGAAATAGAGCTCAATGTCAAGGCTCTGGATACTCTGTGGATCCTAAAGATCCTTATAGATGCCTTATTTACTCTAAACCAATATTTTAAAAACTTGTTGAGTTTTGTTCTTTGTTTTAGGATATTTCAAAGAGCGATGGCTTCTGAGGTGTTTTGGGAGTCTTCCTTCATTTCCCTTTATGCTTTTCTGGGATTTTTTCATCTGATTTCATATGCTGGATAAATGTAGCCTGTGTTTACATAACTAGCAATAGATAAAGTTTGCATTTGGTATCGGAGCTGGCTACCTACATGCTAGCTACCTAGCTAGCTACCTAGGTAATTTGGGTGGCAGTGGCAGTGATGGCTTCATGGCTGCCCCAGCCCCTGAGGTGCCCCGAAGTGTCCCCGGTAGGTGCAGCAGTAGTTTGGAGCTAGTCTTTTGAGGAAGTACGACATGAGAAGGATTCATGTGAGTTTTGTTGTCAGCTATGGGTTCCTACTCAGTCATCTAATGCAATGATTTCCCTGAGCTTTGAGTGCTTCTCCCGCAGAACATTTTATGCAGTGTCATTGCAGGAGGAGAAGCAGAGGTTCAGTTCTTTAACACTGCTGTTATCCATTCAAACACTTGAGCTTTTCCCACAATCCTTTATGACATAGAGAACAAGATTTTCCTGCTTTAATCTGTTCCTGTAGTCCCCAGGCACCAGAGTGTAGTCGTGTTTGCAGTTTCCTCTTGCGCTCACCTTCTGTGGCCTCCTGTGCTCGCAGAGCTCCGCTTATGAACAGCCAAGCTTCTGCCTCAGGTGCAGATGAGATCCCTCTTTCTTTTCCCGTGATTGAGAACCATCTTGATTCTTGACAAAAATGGAGCCATGCCTGTCTTGTAGCATCAGGAATAGCTTGAAACCATGAATATGTTTGCCCAGCAGAAAACAGTGTGCAGGTGCCTGAGCTTGGGACCAGAGCTTGTATAACACTCCTGTGGTTCAGTAGCTGAGCCAGTCTTTGTGGATGAACATCTGTCTAAAGCATTTTACCCTAAACTAACTTGTGCAGTAACAAGTTGGAACGAGCACAAGTATATTTAATATTTATAGAGTTTGTTTTTTAAAGAACAATTGATCTATTTTCTCTATTCAATCCTTTTCCATACCAAGGATTTTTCACATCTAATACTCCTAGTTTAATAGGTCACTGAAAGGTGTGTAAGTTTGACACAGCTGGTTAGTAAAGTTAAAAGTCAGGTAAACATTTTGTATGGCTGTATGTTTGCATATAAACTTGTATGTGTGTAAACTTGGCTAAATGTCAAAAGTTGTAAGTTTGCCAAGTGGGTGCTAAGTTTAGCTTCAAGAATCGGAGCAGCAACCGAAACACTTAACATTAGCAAATTATAACAGTTTATGAGCTTTCAAACCTGTCAGTTTATGAAGTTCAACGTCCATGTTCCTGATAATTTGGAAGTTCACTTTCCATCTGTGTGATTATTCAACTCGCACAGCAAACATTTCAGAAAATTCATGAAGCAGTGAAGGAGAGTGGACAAACATGCTCTTTAGGCATGCTGGTTAAGACGTGCAAAGACTGCAGCAAATGCTTTGCACTGTCTTTTTAGGTCTCTTCTGACAATAGCTAGACTGGTAAGAGTAACTGATATTGTGCAAGGTAAATCATGCTATTTTTGTGTGTATACATTGCGGGAAATTAGATTCTTCAGTGTCTTGCCATCATTAATGCACATTTAGATGTTTGGCTAGTGGATACCACACTGTTGCATAATGGGTATATTAATCTAGTGATCTACATGGGATTTTGAACTATAGCTTACTTGCTTTTACACCTATATACAATGCTGAAGAGAAAATCTATGTGAAGATGCATTTCTCAGTTGATTTTGCTTGGTAAATAAGTTGGTCTGTGATTCTGTATCTGATTCCCTGCCTGTTCCAATTGTAAAAGTTGGATTCCTCATTGCTTTTAAAAAGTACAGCAAAGAGGACCTCTAGTTGATCATCTAGCTTTTTCCTTAACTTAAAGGAAATATTTGCTGACTTTTTTAGCATGGTTTATGGAAGCAGAACTTATTTTAGACTTAATATTATTTATTTATATCTTTAACTTAAATGGAAATAAATATTTCTTGTTTCCTGAGGTTCTATCTCTTTCCTCTCTTCCTTTCTTTATAACATGCACACATGTTGAGGTAAGTGTCAAAGGAATTGATTTTTCCCTCTAGGAGTACATCACTATCTTCTTAATGATTGCCCGCCTGGCAGCTGATGAGAGTATTTTCCTCCTGCACTTAAAGGAGAATAAAAAAAAAAAAGTCTTATCCAAAGCCCACTGAAAGTGAGAATCTTTTATTATACTGAATCTTTGGATCCAAACCAAAGACATAGATTTGCCTCCCAGGTTACAACTATAAATGAAACCTCGACATTAATGCTTTGAATTACTTAGAAGGTAGCACAGAGAGAGTTTGTGCTGCATCTGCAGAATATTTCTGGAAATAACTCTGTAGTGCAATCTCCCCCCACCTAAGACTGGTAAGGTTTGACTTTTTATATTATGACCATGCAGAGATATTTTTGACATAGATGCTTGTAGTTTATTCACTTTCTGACAGTATATAGACAACATTGTATTTAAAATAATGAAATGTATTTAATATGCACATTGAATATTTCATTTATGTTACCTATGTTTCACTTGGTTAAGTTGGAAGGTAGATTGATGAATAACGCAGGAGTAGCAAAATCCTTTTAAATGTCTAGAAAATCATGCATTTTGTTTTCATTTCTTTCCAGGGACTATATCTGTGAACACGTTACGTACACCATATACTGCACCAGGAGAAAGTGAAATCCTTGACTTGGATGACGACTTGTATCTTGGAGGTTTACCAGAAAATAAAGCAGGCTTGGTCTTCCCCACAGAGGTGTGGACAGCACTTCTCAATTATGGATACGTCGGCTGTATTAGAGATTTATTTATTGATGGTCAAAGCAAAGATATTCGACAAATGGCTGAAATTCAAAGTACAGCTGGAGTAAAACCCTCATGCTCAAGAGAAACTGCAAAACCCTGTCTTAGCAACCCATGTAAAAACAACGGTGTATGCAGAGATGGGTGGAACAGATACGTTTGTGATTGCTCTGGTACAGGGTACCTTGGCAAATCGTGTGATAGAGGTAGGTTCCATGCATTGGCTACATTCCTATTTATAGAATCCTTCACAATGATTAAAAATGGTAAGATTTCATGCATGTCTGTATGCGGAAGACATATTCTTATTTTTGCTTGATGTGACATGGAGCCCTGCTCTAGATTTAAAGAACTAACTCAATAGGAAGGAGCTTTGGCAAGTTTTTAAGCTGCATAAAAAAGCATTATTAGGTATTACTGGGAGTTGGTATGTGCTATAAACACACCTTGGAAAATCTCTCCTTTTGACATCACACGTTGCTGTGAAAAGTTTTGTGAAATCATAGTTATTTCAATTTTTATTACTATATTACTAAATTATTCATGTTAGTTCCAAACTGAAATCCCATTCTTCACTCCTTTGAATCAGAACCATCTAAATAAATGAAATTTGTTTTTAAATTCCATAGCATCACTGAAATTCATGGCCATGACTTAGGTCACAAATCAAAGCAAAAGAGCAGGAGCAGTCGAGTAATCTATATTTGTTCATTGAACAATGAACAAATGTGTTTTCTTTTCATCTTAAGTTGCTGAATATTCCTCTTGCCTAGCAAACAAGTCTCACAAACATCTATTTGTTTTGTTAGAAAGATGGATGATGGTGAGGTAGACTGAAGTTTATAGCTTGTAGCTTGCAGGAAGAAGTTACAGAACATGCTAATAAAACAGTTAATGTAAGAAGCACAAAATATAAAAACAAAACAAAATGAAAAAACTGTTTATTATTGCTGGAAATGTTTGAATGCCAGAAATTGTTTTGTGCAATTGACAGATAGGTTAAACTCCCCATAGCTTCTCTTCAAGCTGAAATCAAAAGTTCAAGAATATTTTCTGCCAACTAAAGATATTTTTCTAGTTTGATTTTTTTCCCAGGTAATATGATAAAATAAAAATGTATTATTTAAAAATAGGATTCTGATGAATGTTTAAGAGGTATATAAATAGGTATATGCATTTATGTAGAATACCATCCTATTATTATCATGTGCCAAAAGATTTTCTGTTTTATTTCTTTATTGCTTTTTGAAGATAAAAGCCTTTGGCTGGTGGTCAGTTATTTTGATATCTCCAGATTGTTCTATTACTGGTGGACTGAAGCTGGTAAAGGGCATAGCCCAACTGTCTGATGCATTACCGAAGCCTTCAGTTAAACATGTATGGTGTACCACCCTGTGGCAAAATTCTGCTATTACATATGCCAGAATAAAAATAGGTCCTGTGTTCTCTTTAAGCCTTGCATGACTGTTCAAGTCAGCAAGAGCTAGGAGGCCTGTAGAGAAAAAGAGACAAAAACACACGCAGATTTGCAAAGCGGAATTTAAAAGCAAACCTTATCATAGCAGTTTCTTGTGGATATATTTGGCAGGTGGTACTATTTTGTATAGAAACCCTTTAGTCTGTATTTCCAATGTTTTATTTTTAAACATCTGATACAGAGCTTAATTTACCAGTGTAATGTTCACACCTAATGGGAATGGTGATAAAATGGTGGAGTTATTGGCTTCTCTACAGTAATATTTGGTTCTTGTCCAACAGACATCTATGTGGTAGTTCAGACAGTATGGGATCATCTCCTGCTTCCCTATCCAGAGGAAAATGCACTGAAAGGAGTTCTCCTCTTAGTAATGTTCATATCCCAAGTGGTCATGCATTAATGTGATTACAGCTTTGGGGATTTTGAGTGCAGTGTGTTGGCATCTTACCACACAAAGTTATTGTAACTACTACTCATGTGCAGTCACTGATAAACTATTGTACTTTGTGATATAAAAACATAATTACAATTCTTCAGACCAATTAAAGTGAAATACAAATATGATCATTTCAACAAACAATACAATTTTGCAAAGCAGGAAATCATTTTAGAATAAAATATTAGAGATGGAACAACAGTGGTATTTAATTTAATTTTAAGTGATTAAGATATCAGCAGTGAACAAAAGCATAGATAGTTACATTTTAAAATCCTTTTCCCAGGCTGTTTCCCCCAAACCAGGAGCACTGAAGCCCATATGTGTATGGGTATGGAATACATACTGTGCAGTGCAATATCTGAAATAATTTTCATCGGTTTACCAGTGCACAATAAGCACAGAACACAACTCAGTTCTATTTTGCTTTCAGAATACTTAATATTTTTAGACATTTGTTTGCTTTGTCTCACTTTGCCAGTTATTCTTGATGCTATTCCTGAGTAAAGTAAAAACTGAGTGTCATCAGTAGATTGGCTTCCATAGATTACAGAAACTATAGCAGATGAAGGGACAGCTGTCACAACATTATAATTTGGCTTCCTCTCTTATTGTCCTTGTGGATCACAATATGTAACTGCCTCTGGACAAAGTGTTTTGCAGGTGTATGCCTTTGGACAATTAGGAACAGTGCTCAAGAGCAAATTTATCAAAGATAATGATGAGGAAATAGCAGCCAAGCAAAGAAAGATTTATGAAAGTGATACTTCTGAGGAGAGAATAATTCAGAAATATTGTGTTTGTGTTTCTGCATGAACATACCTGTGCATACAAAAACACTTGCATACTCACATTGCACATTAGATAGAGCTATAGCTTCTATTCCTTTGCATTATCTTTGTGTATTTTAGGGGAAAGCAGATGAAATAATAATAGATTAATAGATTTTGTGAGGAGTTATGTGTAATCTTTAAAATATTGCTACAGAAAATGCAGCTTTGAAAAATTCCCAGGGTGCAGGTTCTAGCCCCTTTACAGTGTGATTTAAAATGATCATAGAGTCATAGGATCATTAAGGTTGGAAGGGACCTCTAGAGATCATCTAGTCCAAACCCCTGCGCACACAGGGTCTCCTAGAGCACATAGCACAGGACTGCGTCCAAGTGGGGCTTGAAGATCTTGAAGGAGACTCCACAACCTCTCTGGGCAGCCTGTGCCAGGGCTCTGTCACCCTCACTGTCACGAAATTTTTCCTTAAGTTCCTGTGGAACTTTTGATGCTTCAGTTTATGGCCATTTCCTCTAGTTCTGTCGGTGGCCACCAGTGAAAAGAGGCCAGCCCCATCCTCCTCACTGCCTCCCTTGAGGTACTTATAGACACAGATCAGGTTCCCTCTCAGCCTTCTCTTCTCCAGGCTGAACAGGCCCAGCGCCCTCATCCTCTCCTCACAGGGCAGATGTTCCAGGCCCCTGATCATCCTCGTGGCCCTGCGCTAGACTCTCTCCAGCAGCTCCACATCCCTCTTGTACTGGGGGGCCCAGAACTGGACACAGTGCTCCAGATGTGGCCTCACCAGGGCTGAGTAGAGGGGCAGGATCCCCTCCCTCGACCTGCTGGAGACGCTCCTCTTAATGCACCCCAGGACCCCATTGGCCTTCTTGGCCACGAGAGCAACTGCTGCCTCATGGTCAACCTGTCGTCCACCACGATGCCCAGGTCCCTCTCTGCAGAGCTACTCTCCAGCAGGTCGGTCCCCAGCCTGTACTGGAGTTTAGAACTCACAAAGCACAATTAAGTATGCTGTTCTTGGGAGAGTAGCATTATACTAGTTGAAGACCATTCAATTTTGATAATGTAGCTTTAATAATGTTCTAACACAAATCATCTTCTTAACCATACTTTTTAATAATGCTCTTTTCAAATGGGAAAACCTAACATTGTTGTGTTTTTTATTTGGGGAATATATAGTGCAACAGATCTTCAGTAATGGCAATCAGGACAGTTTTATCCCTTCTTAGATCAAATCTTTGCTTTTTCCTGCTGGTTCTTTGGGTTTTCCCACCATACTGTTTTATCCTAGAATGCCTGTGATTTGGAGCTCCTCATTCTGAGAGCAGCTGGCATCAGGTCCCAAAGATTTTAAATCATTTGATCTTCTGCTCAGTCTCCTTGGTCTGTTCTTGAAACATCTGTTTCCAAAAGAACTGGCATAGCAGAGTTCAGGAGGATTGGGTATCTAATCACATCAGGTCTGTCACCATGACATAAAATACTCACAGGTTATCTCATCAAATTAAGACAGTTCTTTCTCTCTTTGTTTTTCTGTAATTCTGTAAAAGTCTGAATAATTATAGAAAAGTCAGGGAAGAATACTGGTGTTGATTTCTGACAATTTAGGGATCTATTGTTTACGTTTTTATTGGATTACATTTATTAATGCTATTGCCTGCTGTTTAGCATATAGCATCTTGTCTAATTTGACCAGTTTATGAAAAAAAAAAAAGAATCAGATTAATATATCTGTTTTTAATACAAAATATAAAATATATTTGATTTTTCTCTAATATTAGCATATAATTTGGAAATTGTTATCTTGAACTTCTTTGATCGCCTAAATATGTTGACCCAGATATAAGTCTTTGGAGGTTTTTGTGCACACTCTAGGCATGTAGATATTGCTCTGAATTGTGAGCCTTGTCCTCCCCACCCGAAAGCCCAAATAATCCAAAAAAAAAATCCAAAACTTCTTCCCACTGAAACTTCTTCACTTGAAATCTTTCATCAGGTTGGTGAATATTAAGCATTTAGTCAAATTCACAGGTTATGATGAAAGCTGTGTGTTTAGCTGATCATATATAATAAACCTGTAAACATGAGAGGTCTTCATAACTTCATGTATATAATGACTTTCACTAAAAGTATTAGTAATTTTAAGTATTAATAATAACTTTTTCATAGCATCAAACTGTTTTCCTTAAAAATTATATTTGGGAGGGTGGAAATATTAATGAACAAATTATCTAACTTTTTTTTTGCCATGAATGTGCTCACACAGTGGAACATTTGGTCCTTCAATGGACCGTGTAGTCTGAAAATCTTAGAGAGCTGTTCTATCTTTAAAAGTTTACAAAATACACAGCGAAAACTGTATTGACAACCCATAACATCTTACATGTTGGTGTTTTATAAAAAACAACAAAAAATATTCCATTGTTTTGCTTATAGCATTTATTAAACATAGTATGAATAGTATAAGACTACTACACTCCTTTGATGTAGAGAACTGTCTCTCTTTTACTGAGGCAGATTCAAGCATAGAGAATTCAAGTGTAGAGGATTTATTATTTAGCCAAGACAATGTGTTAGACCACACTGTAAAATCCTGATCCTCCAAATTCCCCACCTAGAGCCTTAACTACCTATATTGCTTCTTCAATCATGTGATAAAGAGCATTCTGACTGTAGAGGTTGACTGGGAAAAGTCTGCAAGAGAGAAATGGTACAATACAAAATACATTGAATTTCCACCTGGGAAAAAAACATTTCAAACTTCTAATACTTATAAATGTGTAACTACACCCATTCATTCCTCCTCTTTTTTGTCAATGGAGTAAATAGATAATAACTTGTACTTTCTGTGCCTTCCTCTAGTTATTATGTACTCTTTTTGGCTTCTGAGTCACTTGGCCTATTATCTGACAAATAACCATTTTTTTTTTCCAGTGGGATGAGGTATTTTGAAGATGATATCTTATTCTAACCAAATAATAATAAAAAAATGATTAGCTGTCACTTCCTGTATAGCTTTTATCATCCAACACGTCACCAGTTTCCAAGTTTAGCGATTTTTAGGTTAGTTAAAGAATGGAGGAGACGGATGAAAAAATTTAATTTGTCTCTAGAGAGAGCTAGATCAGCAATTAGATATGCTTAGAAGGTGCACATCCTGGTGTTCTGTCATACAGACAGCGGTCATACCTGCCCCGTCTATTTTTTTGGTGTGTTACAGGTGAGCCTACCCGAAATCCTGGCAGTCTGTCTGCTGATTTGGCTTTGGGTGAAGTCCTGTCGTGTTCATGTTTTCTCTTTGGAGTGCGCACGGCGTTCCGTAGACCTACTAGCCATTTCACCGTCACCAAGACGGTGTTGATTCTCTGGCAGCAGTGCTTGATGATTCTTCAAGAAAAAATTGCTAATCTGTTTCAGAACTGGACGTGGTCTTTGCTTTCTAGGAACTGCTGTACCTTCCTGCGAGCAAAAATACTGCTGCCTTTTCCATTATGGCCCCGGGGCTGGGGACAGCAGCCTTGTCACTGGCTCCTCCGGGAACTGCAGCCAGTAGCCATCCTGTGACAGAGATACTCATGAGGAGGATTTTCTGTAATATATGGATCTGACAGTTATTTGCTTATCTCAGGTTTTCTAAAATCTTACCCTCAATATGCCAAATCCAGTCTCGATTCTCTTGTTGAGGCTGTCATAATGTTTGTATGTAGGCTTGTGATTCTACCCTACTTCAGTCTTTGTGGTCAGGAAGCAGTCAGTGCCTCATCCAAACCACACATATGGATCTTTACCTGTTTCATGCAAATCCCTTGAGGCTTCTTTTTGCCAGCTGGATGATAATTGTAACCTTGGTAGTAGCAGTTTCTATAGGTTTATACCTGTCTTAGGATATAAAATATCCTGAGGTAATTACCTAGGTGAATGACAGTTATATGCGACCTTTTAAGATGCTATAATGCTTATCTGAGTAGCTTTTACTTGCTTTGACCTATTTTATAAAGTATGGGTCCAGTTTTGTAAGCATTTATTTGCATGTGATTTTGCACATCTGCTTGAAGGTGCAGATGTGGATGGCTCACTCATTAAGAGGCAGAGAAATTATGAATCTTTAACAAGCACCAAAATATTCCACTTATAAATATATCAGATTTGTAACTTCAACTTTACTTATGTTTCCCTGTAAAAATTGTAATATGTGATTTTTGTAATATGTATTTTTTCAGTGTCATAGGGGATGTAGCTTACTATCTTCTCTTTAAACAGCTTCAGGAAACATGTTATACTTCCTTAATAACTGATTTTCTCCTTTTTATTTTCAGAGGCAACAATTTTAAGCTATGATGGAAGTATGTTTATGAAAATACAGCTCCCTGTTGTGATGCATACAGAGGCAGAAGATGTTTCCTTACGGTTCAGGTCTCAGCGAGCTTATGGCATTTTAATGGCAACTACTTCTAGGGAATCTGCAGATACCCTTCGTTTAGAGCTGGATGCAGGGCGGGTTAAACTGACGGTCAACCTAGGTAACAAACTTTTTCTCCAAAAAATTAACATTTATCTTACATTTTTCTTTTTGCTTGCCAACATTTATGAAACAGCCTGTTTTAATGTTAAAATTAAATGGAAATGATATATAAACACCTGTCTATGCAGCATCTGCATATGTACATACACGGATAAATACATGCCCATTGTTATACTTTATTATTTTGGTTTTGCATCTCTGTATTTTTTATACAGTCTTAACATAACCATCACAATATTTTCATACTGTTGTGTATTCTAAAAAGAGAAGACTAGTTCATCAGTGGTATTTTTAGGTTAAATTGTTTTTCTTCTTTGTGGAAGCTTGGTCTCACTTTAAGAATTCTCTATGTGAGCAATTCCACAGTTCAAAGATGCGAGCAGCAACAACATACATATAGGTCAATTAATTTTAGCTGCATCAATTAATGTACTGTGTGCATGTGTATCACGGCTTTTTTAGTTTTAACAATGAAAATATTTCGGTTAAATATCACTTCCGCTGATGGATTTCTTGGTCTCCTTTTTTTAGTTGTCAAGTCCACAGTAAATCCATCCTCTATTTTTTAAGCAGTTCTGTAGTGGTATTTTTGTAGTATCAAAAGATAACACAACCCTTCAATGCCCAAAGACTGCGGCCCTTAGCAAACAGCCATGCGAACACAAGAGGCATGAGCCCTTCTACAGAAGAAAAAAGGAATGATTTCCTGAATTGAAATATTAACAGAATGGTAGGTTATGGTGTTCTCGAGTGAAAATGAAGTTTTATACCATATTTGCCTTACAATTGAAACAAGGTCAGTACCTGAAAGAAGATTTAAGTGTATTTAAGAAAATGTGCATTTAGTGAAGCCAATTAAAGGATATTTTAAAGTCTCATAAATAGTTTTATTGCTATAATCCTAGGTAAAATTTATGGAAAACATTAAAAAAAAATCCCAGTACTCCCCACTTTCTAAAAACACCCATCACTGAATGCTGTTGTGGCATTTAAGCATTGGAACAAACAGAGAGTCCTGGAGAGCAAGAGAACCCCAGGGTTTCCTTCTGGGCTCTTCTCTCGCAGGTCCCTGTAGTGTTGAGCTAGGGTTAAGCTACTGTAGGGCTGAAGCTACCCTGACCTCCCAAAGAGCCGTGCAGCCTCCTTCAGGAAGGCTTTCTGTAAAAGGGCATGTGCAAGTGCTGGTCCTTGGCTGTTTGCAACCACTTTTCTGATGCGGTTGACGACACATGACAAACTCAGCTATATGGAAACAAAATCTAGGTTGAGTGTTACATATGTTCCTCAAAGGTATAAAGCGTAGAGTCTGTCAAAGGTATAAAGCATAGAGTCTGTACTAATCAAATAGTGCTGCAGATAATTTGTTCAATAATAAATGGAGATAGTCTAGGTACTGTTACAGTTCACGTCATTCTTTTTATATATAGAATATCCACCTCTGTACATATTTACCTACTTCTATAGCTCAAGACAGTAAATAAATCCACACCTTAGCAATATTGTTTATTTCTGCCACCTACCAAAATTTCGGAAGTCAAGCTAGGAGATAATCTGAAAAGAGACAGCATTTTCTGTCCAGCAATGATTCTAAACCTATTATTATTTCCTCCACGCCAATGTAGCTTTAAGTCAGTATGTAATGTAGCTTGTAGTCAGTGTTCTCCTACTAATTCTGTCCTTAAAAAAAAAAAGTGAATGTGCACAACTATATTTATCAGCCTAGGAAATGTGCTTTGTGGTTTCTGAGTGCATTTTTAAAGAGCAGCCTTTGAGGTATCCTATACAAGAGTGGTCCAAGGTGTCTGATTGTAGCCTGGTTTGCTCTATGCCCCATCGTGACGGAGCACTTTCCAGTTGCATTGGGACACATTACTTGTTCTTTCACAGATGGGGGGAAAGTTGCAACCTGCCTCAATTAAGCATCTTTGACATTTAATTCTAATTTTTCGCTTAGATTTGTCACCATGTAGCTTTGTTTGAAATTGGCCATTTTTAGCCTATTTGTCGCTTCTATTTATAAATATCTATCGCAGTATATCTATCTGGGTTATAACAGTATGTAAAGACTGATGATATGGAGTGGCCATATTTGCATGTGTCTGTCCCCGGAAGGGTGGACTGTGATTTTATTGGATGTCTGCAGCTATTACCTTGAAGGATAAATTTTCATTTTTCATCTATTCTTCCCCATCTAGACTGTATCAGGATTAACTGTAATTCCAGTAAGTGCCTATTCAAACTTTTTAAAATGTTATTCCACCATTATAAAATATGCAACCTAGATGAAAAAGATTGTGGACAGCTTGCCAAGTGCTTGCTAATTTATTAGTGAAATGTGATAATCAATTATTTTTGTGTAAAAAGTCATCATATACTCTAGTGTATATTTTTAGTCCTTCCGATACTTTTAACTAGTGTATTAAAAAAGGAAGGATCCTATTATTTCTTAATATGCACAAAGCAAAATATATTATACCTACCAGTAGTACTGAATTATTCTAACTGGGTTATTTTTTCAATAATCGCTATAGGAGTTTTGAACCAGAGTTTCTGATAAGGTGCCACATATATTCCTCCTTGTCCCCCCCATGTTTTTTTTGACATTTTACTTCCAACCTGTGGTTAGACTCTCTGAACATAACTGTTCATACTACAATAATTTCTATTTTCTAATCATTCTAGACAATTAACTCTATTTGCTGGCTGCTTGCAACACAATTGGTTCTGTTAAACCCTTGGTTTATGGGGGCATAATATATTACATTATGGACATTCTTATAAGTCTGAGGAAAAACTATATTTCTATGATGATTTTTTACACTCTAATCAAGTAAGAACTCTTACATTGAACAATTTTTTCTGTGATATGCATGTTTATGACACAGAGGGAAACAATTGCCAGATGAATGGACTAAATTTTAACTTCTCTATTATTTGGATTAAGAGACTATATTCTGAAAGGAGAAAAAGGACTGTGATTTTATTTTGAGTCTATGGATTTCCTGAATGGTGTCAACAAAAGTATTGATAGTAAGTATGGTAGATTTTAGTTTGAGTTATTGTTATATTTTTTTCATCCCTACCAGAGTTTGCAGGCTAGATGATTAGCTTTATGGAAATACAAAAAAAAAATGATGTAGATATACTTTATGGTAACAACTGCTATGCTTTATGGTATAACTGCCCATAAGTCATTAAAATAACCTTCCATAGTAATTTTATAGTCCACGAAGGAAAACTCGGAACTGCAGTACTTTATAATGTGTCATCTGCTGATAGATTTTGCAGTGAACAACTTCCCAAGAGCAAAAATATGGTATTCCTATTAAAAAGCAAAATTTTCTTGGGGTAAGTATTTAATCTAAACCATATTTAAATCTGGACAAATTTTTCAATAATGTAAAGTAAATGCTTGCATGTACCAAGGCATAAAGATAGCTTACTCATTAATAATAGCAATTGTAAAATCTTTTAGTTATTAAAGCACATACTTCTACTAATATCCATTGTCAAAAATGCTAGAGATCATGAGAAGTCTCAGAAACAACATATATGGATTGGCCATTATTGATAGGCTGTTTCTTTTTCCTGAGTAAATTCCAATTAGAAAAGGTTTTCAACTATGATAGAAGCATCCTTTAATGTAGAAATGTAATGACTTTACTGATAAATACCTTTTTCTCTGTGGGGGAAAAAAAAAGAAGTTTTTTTTCTTAATTTCCTGGAGGAAAATAAAAAAGAAAATCCCTCTGAAAAGGGAATAACTAACATAATAAGAAAAAAGAGGGTAATAAAGCCATAATGCAGTAGGTGTTTTGTTCTTTTCATCTCTTTTGGACAAAATGAGATGTTATAAATATAAGTTAAAATGATTTCTAGATTCCATTATCATGTAATTTTGCGATCAAAGAAGACTTGCAAGTGCAGAGTAAGTAATAAGCTTCCGATTCAAGGACTGCACACAACAGGAATGCGTTGACTGAACATTAGGGGGTTTATAATTCTTCTTGATCTCGTATGGAAGCAGCATAACTTCTGTGCAAAGTAACCTTGGTATCAAACCCTCTTATTTTCTTTCCAGTTGCTTTATAGCCTCCTTGTTATTAGAAGTGAACTTTCATAATTATTTCCATCTCCTCTTTGTTACTTGCGTACTGAACAGATTTTTGAGAGCGTTCAGTAGCTATCATGGTAAGTACCACAATGCTTGCTTAACAGCATGCACTGTAGTTTTTCAAAAAACAGGTAACATTTTATGAATGGTTTCCATGTTTTGATTTTTATGTTATGGTGAGCTGTTGTTTTCAGTAATCCTTAGAAGATGCTTATCTGTTGACAACATTTTAGCGGGATGTGACAGGATTTTAGTGGGATGCTGAAAATTAGTTTCAAAGAAACAGTGTCCTGATATTGAGCCTTGGTTAGCTAAACAAGCCAGTAATTCAGTTTGTCCTTCTGGGTCTTGTAGCTTACTGTGAGTTGGAGCTGGATGTGCATCAATCTTGTCCTTAATTGATAAAAACATTGTCTGTGTTTAAGAAAACTGCTTCCAGGTTTTCCCCGGTTTCTGTTGCTTAAAAAATCAAGCTTGTTAATGTAACTTCACTGTCTGGATTGAGATACTATTTATCATAACTAAACTAAGAACAGAGGTAAGGTTAAGTTGAAATTACCTAGTCTGAATATGGAGAAATAACTTCAAAAAGATATGCAGAAATTGGTGTTTTGCCTGTTAGAAGAAAAGGAAAATGTGAATACCAGCACCTGGTTTTCTATAGTGACTTACAAAAAAAAATACTACACCTCTTTCCATTTCTTCCATCTTTCTTCCATCAAATTACCCTTGAAGTCATTTCTTATTTTGTTTGACTAAGGCTTGGTCCATCCTTCCTGATACCAAGGTTCACATAGGTTCTAAATATTAGAATTATAGAATTATAATTTATGCTTTACAGTCTATAATTAAAAGACCAGTGAATCCTGCGGAATTGAAAGGTTTTTTTCAAAGTATCTCTTTAAAGTTGGAATACCACCCCATAAAACTTGTATGACAGATATATAACAGATTTTGAATGACTAGTGAACAAACACAGGTGCACTGTATTTCCATACTTTCACTACTGCTATTGTAAGAGCGACTTTTTAGAATTAATTTAAATCCCATCTTTTTTCCATGTTAATGCTTTCAAAAGCCTCTCATACAAAAATTACTAGGCACCCGTGACTTTAGAGAGTCCCAATATTTTTTTTTTCCTGAAAAATGAACTTTCTACATTAGTTTTATATTAGGCAGTAGGGTAAGATTTCAGAAATTTGGGGTTTTTCTTAATTGTTATATAACACAAATGATAAATAACAGTAATCTTACTGTTAACTGGACAATGACTGGTTCTCATTGGATTCTGAAAAAATCAGACATTCTTCTTTAATATAAAAAGATATAGAATATGTTTTTCGCAAAAATGCAAATTACAGATGAGTAAATTATTCCGTATGGATTGTGTAATACATGTTACTGAAGCATTTTTTCTTGTCATGGCATCCTACAAATCCAGAGCATGACAAGGAGCTATGTCAGATTATCAGTAAATAGCAAGAGAATTTTGTATGTTGAAGAACAATGGTTCAAATACAGTATATTTTCAGCCTGCGCAACAGATTTTAAGCAGTGGGAAAATGTAAGTGAAAATCATATATCCTTTTGAAAGCTACCGGTTATAAGAATGCATTTACTTGCAAAGTGAAGAGTCTTCATCTGTGCAAAATCTACAGGGATGATCGAACTACTAATAAATATCCATGTACCCACTCCTCACTATCTGCTGGAAAGAATGAGTAGAATATGTAATTTGCCCCGTATTTGTTGTCTTTGGCAGTAGAAAACCATTACAATGATACAATATTGTAGATTCCTAATACATTCAAGTTTTTGTAATTGGTCTGGCTTTTATGCTGTAGTTTTAAATTCTACCAGATGGTTTTGCTCTTTGTTTCTCATTCAATACGGCTGGCAGCCTGTTAAAAATATGCAAAAGAGCTTCACAATAAAGAACATGCCACAAATCAGCATGGTACTTATTGAGAATTCAGACTGCATTCTGGAATAATATTTGGAATAATTATGAATAATTATTTGAAAAATTTGCCTAAACTTTGTAGATTTAGATCATCAGGGTCATTGAATTCCTTCTCAATCAGAATCATCTTTTAAACACACGATTTTATGAAAACCGGAGTCTGCTACTGTACAGCAAATCTGAAAGCATGCGTAGGCCTTGTCAGCCATGTGCAACCCACTGATCACTACTAGAAAACATCATGCGAATGTACACAAGGGGAACAGGTTAAAGCACAAATGAGATATCAGCTACTTTCCACTTAGACAGAGTCTAGGAGAAGACCTTACTGTTGTGCTGAACCTGTGCTAATACTGTCCTAAGCAGTTTCAGGCACTGTGAAGTAAGGATGAAAAGCCTGCGTGACAGTATGGTTGGAGGAGTGAATAGGGTCATGAGGCAATACATATGTACTCCTGTTGTCCGTATACAAACTGGCAATCTCCAGTTCAAACAATTAACCCAGAGGTTAATCTGTACAATCATTTGGACTTGTTTTGATAGCTTGACAGCGAGTAAGTACAAGGAGCACATACTGTATGATCTCTTAGCTGTAACCCATGCTTTATGTATTGTCTATTTTAGACAAAGCCAAACAGTTACAATTCACCTTTCAAATCCACACTGAAAGAAATTAGTTCTCCTTTGGTCAGGGATAGTAACAGTTTGGATGCATTTAAAATACAGTCAAATATCAGTATGTTAGCAAGCATGCCAGGAAAAGCTTAAGTTTGAGAGAAAAATTGCCTGCATAAACATAACCCAGAGGCCTAGATCAGTTGTGGGACAGCCCTTTGCTTGTTCAGAGGAGCCAATTAGGAGAGCTCCTGTCTGATTTTTTTTGTTCGCTGTTAAAAATAGGTGAGGATAAGAGATTAATGCTGTACAGGTTATGTTGTATAAGCCTGTCATATCAACTTGCTTGCTGTAGACATTCTTTTCTTCCTATTCTCTGCATGCCCACCTTCTTTGGAGATAAATAATGGCTGTTTCTCTTCATGAACAATGTGCTTCTGCGTCCTGGGAGCACCGAGGGCAAGGTCTGTGGCTTGACCTGATGAATAAGAAGCCTTTCATTTCTGTACAAATGAGAAAAGAGCAGTCACTGTGCTTCACCTCCTGTTTTTTAGCATCTGAGCTTTTTGTTTTAAGGTTGACTCCTCTATGGGCATGAAAAGCGTGTAGCGTTTATTTTTAGAATTCTCCCTTGCACTCATGGGCTTGGAAGTTCTGCACAGACAGTTCAAAACAAAGTGTTTTGGGAAAGCGTTGGCATGTCTAAGAACCTCAGCTAAATATACTAAAATCATAAATATTCAGTAGGCATTTCCTAGATACTGATACGTGTTAGCACTCAAAAATATTTCTGAAAGAGTCATCTCTTGATTTGTTGAAGGGTAGGAAAGACTTAGCTGAGGATGCAAAGAAAACTGGCAGAGTCACTGTCCTCTGTGGCTCAGCATACTATTTTTTGGACCGCACAATTTCACCTGTCATTCAAAAAAATTAAGATTGGTATTTACTTAAAGAGTGCTGTTCTAATCCTTTTCCAGTCTGCTGGCCCTGCCCTTGCATTGTCCCGTGCTTTGTTGCCAGCACAATTATTCAAGCATCCGTAGCAGGAATTGGAGGTTAATCTTACATATGTAAAATGGGTTGTCGGCACCTCTAGTAAGACAGTCACCCATCCTTTGCCCTGTAGTCCTGCTAGAGAAAAAACCCTAGCTTCATAGAGGAAAACTTGACCATTGTAACTAGGAGCAGGAGGCAGAATTATCATGCGAACACACAAAACAAAAATTCAGACCTTCATTTCAATTGAAATAGATGTTTTAGTTTTGCTGGCTGACCATTCAAGGGTCTTTCAAATTACTTTCTCCTTGCTAATAAAGCTTTCAAGGTAGGCTGCTGGGGATTCAAGGCCTCAAGATATCACTTCTTCCTGGCTTGTCTGAAGGACAACAATAACATTTATTCCCTGGTCTTCATTGTATTTGTGCTTAGCAAGCCCTGGTCTGGGTTTACCTTGCCCTTAGCTGAAAGAAAGGAAAGTTGTGGAAGAAAAGCATTAATCTTCTGGCAGATTGTCAATAAACGAGTACTTCAATTTTTCTTACTAGAAAATAGATTTTTGTGTGTGTGTGTATATGTGTGTTTCCTTCCTTTCTTCTCCTTTTCATCTATCTACTTTTTCTTCTTTTAACTCTCAGACATGGAACTGATGGAACGGCCACCGCAGTCATCAAGTGACATACCTATCAGTAGAAAAGCTAGTAACGTAGCTTTTCAGATCTCAGTGCCATGCTCTGCAACAGCCAGAGACACTCAGTAAAACAAGGAAACAGTAAAAACTTAAACTTATGGTTATTGAAGTGAATTTGAAAATTCATGCAGTAAGGATAGTCGCTCTAATCACGACAAAGTCAGAAAAAGATTATGTTAACAATTGGATGTAGAGTTGCTTTTTAATGCTAGCAGAGAAATGTTCTGAAAAAGCTTTCTAAAATTTCTCTTAAAGTAAGAGACTTCCTAGTGTTGATATTTCAGTATCATCTGACTAATTCTAAACTTTTCTACACCATTCAATTTTATAAAGCCAGGTATAAATAGTTCTCCATTTCGTGTATATGTAAGGCTGAGTCAGTTCATGCAGTGGGTGTGCATCAGCTGTCTATTTGAGTATTAGTGTGCCAGCACATGTTGTTAGCTGGGTCCAAAGGCATGGCCTAAACTTGGCTGAAGTCCTTCCCTCAGAACCCTCAACCTGAACTGTTAAGGGGGCCGAGGAGGAGATCCTGGTAATACAAAAATGACAAGAGGATTTCTGCAGGATAATAAGCAAAGATTGCTGCAAGCATGTAACAGCCTGTTTTAGCAATAGAGGCAAAGCAGCCTTCAGGGTATGCCAGATCTATAAAAATAGATTGTCTTGAATTAATACATCCAGATTTATAAGAAATGAAATTCATATAGCTCATACTGGTCCTATCCAGGTCTTTTATAACAGGGCTTTGCAGAAGTAGTAGACTGGGCCTTTCTACTTTTTGCGGAGAAAGAAAGAGTGCAAAGCAAATTCTAAATGTATACCAGCTTCTAAATTCCTGTATTCTGTTTTTGTCGTTTCCATATTCAGCTTCTGAAAAGAAAGATAATTTAATCAGATTTCAGGACTAGTGATTTAAATTAGCCTCATTATTTATTTTCTTTCGTTCCGGAGACTGGCTATTATCATGTCATCTTGTAGGGCTATTGAAAAGAGATGTTCTCCTCAGTAGCAGCATGGCAATTGAATACTATTTTCTTATGGAGAAGAATATGTACAAGCTTATGTAATGTCATTCCAATGCTAGTAAACTGGGCTGTAATGGTAATCATTTCACGAGGAAAATCTTTGTTGCCCACTGGCCCAGTAGGAACCACGTAACTGCTTCCTTATTTTCTCTTGATTATGACTTTAACAAGTTATGATCAGGAGAGGAGGAACATTGAGACAAACACACAGTTTGTCCACAAGTACACATCTTGAATGCTACATGCAGTTTTAGTTCCTGTTCCTCTTGATTCTCTTAAGTAGAAAACAAAACATGGACTGCATTTTTATATGAAGGAACATATGTATCTAGCTTCTAGAGAAGCTAGAAAAAAGATTTCTGCGAGGATCTGAGAATATATTTATAAAAGATATGATTGTACAGTCATGAAAAGCATCAAGAAGTTAAATGGCTAGCATGAAATGAATGGTATTACCAGTGAAAGGAATGAAGCCAATGTACAATGGACTAAGTTGGGTACAGTGATTTTAAAGTTTTTAATCAGATTCCACAAAAATATGGTAGTATCATACAAATAGGAGATGATGCAAGAAAAATTTCTCAAAAAACATTTGTTCTTAGTTCACTATAAAAACTGGCCGAATAATTAAGCTAATACATTAATGCATTTGACTACTTTGTACTAACTGTTGTGAATAATTGTTTTCACTTCTTAACAAGTGCATTCTGGCAAAAAAAGTTTTGTCTGTAGAACTTTCACAAGTAAGTTGCTATTAGTATTCTTTATTTATAAACAGTAATAATATTAGCTTTGCATCACCAAGTTGATGATGTTTCTATGCTTATGGTCAGATTGGAAGTAGTATCAGGTTTCTTCTTCAAATAACTTTATCTGTTTCTCATATTATTCTTCATTTGTCTCTTAGGAGTTTCTGTTTTTGGAGAATAATGATGTTGTGATACTCATTTGTTAAAACACTTGCGGAAACACCTAAATGTGCTTAAAAATGAGAACTCTGCAGAGAAATGCTGCAGTCTTTCTATTAATAGGTTGCAGTACTAAGAGAGCTTTTTCAGGTGATAAAAATTTTTGAATTTTCCCAACAGCTCTGTTTAAAATTATATTAAAATCATGATTTAATTTAGAAAGCATTTGAGTATATCAAGAATATGCTTAGGATTTTTTGACATAGCATGTCTTATAGAATCAATGCTGTAATGCTGAACTGTGGAAGTTTTCAAGAAAAAGAAAATGAATTAACATCTCTCTGCATGTACACACTACTTTTTTGATAAACATGTGGCATTTTCACAGCCATCATTTCCTTATTCTATCCCAATATATATATATTTGTAAAGAATTTATATACCGAATGCTACTTTTAAAAGAGAAATGAGGTGAGAGAGGTGGATACTCTCAGGTGAGGGAGAGGACAAATATTATGATAGACAACTGGTGAGCATTGCAATAGGTCTAAAGTCTGTTATGGAAGATTGCCAAACTCCTCCTTTCTGTCACTCTCATTAAGAGAGACATTTCAATTTCTAGATTGTGAATTTCAATTTCTAGATTGTGAAAAAGTGCACCTGACATCAGTGAGGGTCAGATGAGAACTTCCTTCTGGGCTCTTATTTTGACCAGGGAAACCAAGTTGCTTTGGTAAAGTTCTACTATATATAATTCAAGGAAATCTAAAAAACAAGCATACTAACCTGAAATTTTACCTAAATTTAAATGATTCTGATACATTTGTGCATTCGTATTGCTGGAAGTTGGAAATAAATTCCTGATAACCAATTATTTTACACTTCAAGAAATAAGACAGATAAAGTAGATGCTGTTTTAGACAGTGGTAAACTGCATATATGCACAGAGGCTTTGTCCAGCCTTCTTTACATGTAGGAGTCCTCTGCTCATGTGTGTAAACACAAGCTCACAGAATGTGGTTTCTGAGCCCTCTGTGACATTTTGATGGCTACACCTTTTTATGCCTGCAGAAAATATTGTGCAAGCATCTATTAGGTTTAGGTGTGTGACTGTTTCAGAAAGGTGGGCTATTTTATCAGTGCCTTTCCCTGCAGCAAGTCATCATTTCATAAACTGAATCTTGATGAAGTCTAGCAAGTACTTAGCGGCAACGTTATTCTCCATTAACACTCTAAGAAAGTTAATTCATTTTTCAATGTACTTTTCTAAAGAACTAATAGTATTAAAAACATCTAACCAGAGCCTGTCACTGATGAGCAGCTTCTTATATTAAAAATACTTATTCTGTATCTAGCATATTTTCCATTTATGTCTATTAAAATGCATGAGACATCCATCATAACATTTTAAGCACTCAACAGTTTATTACTGGAACCACGTAGCTGCTTCCTTATTATCTCTTCTTCCCAATGACTTTAACAAATTATATCAAGGTAGTTGTTAAAATTTCCATCCAAATACATTTCTCTTTTGGATGACATGTCAAAAGGTTAACTTATGCTCCCTTCCAGCTGATTTCTAGACCTCAATCCATCCGACAAGTCACTTCAAAGGAGATATTACTCTATTACGTTAAGACATCAAGATAATGGCTAAAGTTGACTTTCTGAGATGCACTCCCCTTTGGGAAGGGTGCAGAGAATTCTTCAGCTTTTATTTGTCTAGGTGGTTTTGAAGAAACAAGAACGAGATGAAAACGAAGACATGGAATGAGGAAAAGCTATTGAAGAAAACAGGGAACTGTGGTTAATCTAGTTTAAACTATTTTTTAAATATTATTTCTCATTCATTCTACATTCTGTGTGAGATTTTCCTCCAGGAATAGAAATGCACGTATGTAGAATTAATATTCCATTAGTTGAAATTTCCTCTTTGTCTCTTCACCTTAAGTCTATTCTCAATAATAATTAAATCTGTCTGGAAAGGAAAGACCAAATAGGTAAGTTGACACTTCAGTCTTTCAGTCACATGCCATGAGCTGTTTATGTATGATTTGTTGATCAGAATCAGGCAAATCATCTTGCTTGCAATCATCTAAGTGATTCAAGTTTTGCTAAAATTGAAACCCTACAATTCTGAGGGTAAGTGAAGATTACCCACTGAATTGCTTCAAATTGTCTGTGCCTTTATTTCTGCATAAAATTACGGCAAGTTGAAAGCAAGTTTGCTATTTTTTGGAAGTATGATGCAGATGTATGCCACGGAAGCTTTCAAAAGAAGACATTTCACTGTATCTGCAGGTTCTAACACTTTGCATGTGAGAGAAGACACTTAGGAAATCAGCTGATAAGCTAATCAACTATGAATAAGAGCAATTCGAGCTGAGTGTACCTTAATAGTACAAAAAGGGGACTTTTGTTAAGAGGCTGATTTGTTTTTCTGTTTTTTTTTGTTTGGTTGGTTTTTTGGCAGCATAAAATTGCTATCTCCTGACAGTGAACATAATCCTTAAAAGAGATAATAAATATTAAAGGAGCATTTGAGATATTCTCTTAATGTTGAAATCAGTTCCAGCTACTCAATTCATAAATTCTTTGTTTTGTTTTGTTTTAACTTTGCATAGGCATGCAAGAGAGAATAAGTAACTAGCAAGAAAGAGCAGATAGCAAAAGGTGCTTCACTATTGCTAGCATGCAGCTGTCGCAGTTAACTGTAGGTTTGTTTGGAGACTGTAAATAAGTATATGCCCAGGAAAGTGATAGTTTAGAAGCAGCTGAAAAGCAAGTTTGAAAAGCTTGATGCAGACAGCAGATTATTGACACCAGAGATAGAATTTCATTTGAGAAGAAGAAACACATATTGGTCTTCCGGACAAGAAATCACTTGAAGAGTTACAGTTAGATTTAGTTTTAATGAAATGCCAAGTTAAACTTACTGCAGCAATATCAAACAGTCTCGAACATAAGAGCAGCTGAAACATTGAGACAGCTGAGTAGTTTTGTTCCAATAAAAGCTTTATTGGAATAAGTATGTAGTGGATTTCTAAACCTTATTTCAGGTCTAAATATCCTGTGAGAAAGTCCTGTTTATACAGGGAAGAGAAATTACCTGATTATACGTATTTAGGTTTGTTTCTTCCAATTAAGGGAAAAATCAAAAGGAAAATTTAAAGAACACTTAACATATCTTCTACAATTTTAGTGTGCATAATTTAGGACTTTATTCTTCTGTATAAGAATGATTCAAAAATTTTATCAAATTACATGTTCCTGTCACTCCCAGTATGCAAAGTACCCTTATGTTCTGTATCATACAGAATTTCAGCTATTTTTTTAAATCTGGTGTGCAATTTGGTGTAGCTGATCTGGTGTTTCTCCAGAAGTTGTGAAAGTGTGTTTCTTTGAGTATTTTGACCTATCGTTTAGAAATTATAGACCTATAGTAAAAGAAGCCCAGGCCTTTTTTGCCATCTTGCATAAGTCAAAAGATGATACCAATTGCATACATATTAAAGTTACGGGAGCTGTTGTTTATAGAACAGTGATCACTCGTTTTATTCCTCTGTAATTTTTTGAAAATAATCTGAATTGTCTATTTTGGTGCTGCTTGCTTAACACTTGTGTGTGTGGGTGTATGTGGGTGTGTATAGTAGTATATTTAGAAGCATGGAAGAAAAAGCAGCCTCAAGAAATTATGTGGATTTTGATTCATAATGAGCATAAAATATGTTAAAGTACTTAAGAACAATTGCAAATCTTTAAACATTATTCTCTTTACTATTAACTAACTAGGCTAAATGTTTTAATTTCTTGGTCTTGTTAAAAAAAACACACACACAAAAAGATAAAAGTGTAAGACTTCGTTGCTTACATACTTTTAAACAGCTGTGCCTTGGGATGAAGACACCTGTAAATTAAAAGGGACTTATTCTTAAAATAAAGTCACAGTCCATTTTTTTTTTCCTTTTTGTGGCAACTATTCATCAATCTGTTTATTCTTAAAGACAATGTTCAAGATATAATGGTAAAATGAAGTATTTTAAAATGTCTTTTTTTCCTGTTATGTTCACTTTTGCCTAAGTAATGTTGTTTATGAAAAGGTAAATTATGGATAAGTATACTTAAACTCTAGTTATTATATTTTACAATGTTCTTCAGAGTTATGACAATCTTGGTTTGATATAAATAGGCACAGTCAATATTCAAGTCAGAAAAGCTAATGTGTGTTCAAAACGGTTTCTGCTTCTTTTCAGCTGTCATTATAATCTAACCAAAGTATTACAAATATTCCAGTTCTCTCAGGAAAAATAGTGAAGTGCATCAGCTTTCTTTTTTCTGCACAAATCAGTGCAAGTTTCTTTGTTCATTCATATTTTTTCTTCATTGAATTTAAGTGGAAAGAAAGAGTCTTAGCAATAGAAGTGATAACAACAGAGTTTTTTTCTGATCCATAAAGGATGCTCCCATCATCAGGCTACACTTAAATTCTGTGCTCTGATTACTTGCAGCGCTGGTGTAGCTCAGTCCGTTCTGCATTTATAACCTGTTTCACAGTTCAGAAGGGTCGCAGGTGAGGATCGCTGACTAAAAGCTAGATATTTAGATAACCATCTCCTGGTGAACTCATCCTTCCAAGTCAGATTCCAAGTCAGAATTCTTCAGAGGAGACATCAAGGAAACCTTTTTGACTAGTAAACTTTACAGATAATTTCTTTTAAAAAAAATAGTAGTTTGCCAAGTGAATCATTCCCATTTCTTTGTAAACTTACAGAACCATCATTCTCAATATTTCAAGAAATCCAGAACAGAAAGTATTATTTCTGCCGATATACATTTTTTTGAGTAAACAAGCCATGAACAAGGAGTGTGTTGGCTGGTTAAAAACAAACTCCTCTTGAAAACACAGAAAATGAGCTTTAGCTTATCTTAGCATCTTTTTTTTTTCCTCTTAGTTTTTTTTTTCCTTTAGTTTCCCACAAATCTTTACAATTGGTGGAACTCTGTATTCCCACAGAATTAATGAATATTAGACACTCCAGTTGCATTAAAGTCATATCAGAACAATTAATATTTACTTTTAAAAAATGTTTAAATTGCAGTTAGAATTTGGCCTAGGACTTGGACACAGCCTAGGAACTGACCATTATGCAAGGTGGGCTATGGCCTTACCGCCTCTCACTAATGCCACCTCATCTTTTCAAGTGCTCTTGTTAGCCTACAGTAACTGCAAAGTAGCTGATCTTGCCTTGAAACTTAAAATTTAAAGAGGTAGTTAGCATAGAATTGTTGGGCGTTGAAAGTCCACGCTAGGCTTGGCTACAGCCAAGTTATTCCCCTTCTCAGTTGTCAAGTTCAGTGTAAGTTCTGAAAACTTGTCTCAAAGTGTTCAGCAGTGGGCTGAAAAAACAACAACCGGACATTTTGAGTTACTGACTTTACTGTGCTTTAGTTCAGGGCCTCAGGGTAGATTAATAAAACCTTTAATGCCATTAACGTGACTCTGAAAGTCACATTCCTCAGAGAATGGTACAAGAGAGAAATTAAAATACAGGGGTTTAGCTGACTTCTGTTTTTTAGTTTTCAAAGGATACTTTATTTCCATTAAAGGAAAGAAAATGTGCAAGAGAAACACAGCAGAACTTTTGTTTCCTTCTACTTGCATTTCTTTTTGCTCAAGGAAGGAAAGTAGGAGGAAAGAAGGAAAATGTACCTGCCCATAGAGTTATTTGTGTTTTTCTTACATGTTTAGTTTGATGTGATTTATCAAACTAGATTAAAAAGCAGCTTATTCCTAACACTAAATGTTTTAAGTAAAGCAATGTATTGAGAAATGTCTCTGAACTGAGCTAGAGAATTAATGATGAAATAGCAAGATCAATTTTATATTTTCATATTGCACTCTAGGGTCATATGTAAATGTGTTTGCAGTTCCAAAACCATTTTTTAAAAAAATATGGAGTAACTAATATAGATCCAGTTATTAACAAGAAAAGCACACTTCAGATTTTGAACATATGTGTGTGTGTGTATATATATATATAAAATTATATAGACATATATATCTTTAATGAGGCAGGAGAATCTAGAGACCAGGGCTTTCAACTCAAATGTTTACCATTTTGTGATCTATCTTTCACCATCTAGGAGAAATGAAGCAGTGGTCTCTATTCTGCTTGAAGTGAATAGACTTTCACAGGACAAGTGTTTCTCATCACCACCCTTCTTGGCACACAGCAAGAAACCACAGATATAATTTAGTCAAATTATAGCTAGCGTATGTTTGTTCCTCCCTCACAATTTGATCCACTGACTCTATTCAGGTACTTAGCTGTGGCTGACAGCATAATATCTTGGAGCTTTAAAGAAATTATTGGATTTTTGCCCTATTATAGCACAAATTGGATAGTTAACTCATGGCAAAAGGTAGACAATGTTGGAGAGGGTGAATACTGAGCAGCCTAGAAGCTGGGCAGGAAAGGTAACTTAGCAGAAAAGAGAAAAAAAAAGAGGCAGATATGAGAGAGATGTCTGAGAGACAGTGAGAAACAGATCTGAGAAACAGGAAGATCATAAAAGGTCACCAAGAGAGTGGTTGGTATAAAAACCTGCCTGACTCACCAAAACACATGCGCATTCTGTCTTACTGATTACTGCCTTTCTGCAAGGCAAGAGCGTAAGAAGAAGCATCACAGTCTGAACTAGATCTGAAAAAGAAAGGAAAATAGAAGAATTAAGGATGGCTGCAATATATGATTTTGCAGAATATGTGTATCTATATTCTGAGGCAATTTGTGTATACATGTGTATAATATAAAATAGATTATTGTTCAGAGAGATGGAAACAAGATTTAAAGGATTACAGAAATAATGATCAGTCAGCACTCTTGTGATTCATCTTTAAAAACTGTAAAAACTACAGAATGTACAATACATATGTTCAGTGTATATGTATGTTCAGTATATATGCTCATATATATAGAGGCACGTACATTTTGTGTATGCATTCATGCATTTGTTCTTTAAATGATTCAAGGATATTTTCTTAAAATAGCTAAATAGCTCCTTCTTTACATATATGAGGGAGGAAAGAAGAATTCTTTTTCTTTTCAGATCTTTTTATGATATAAAATGCCTGAAATGGTTGACTCTTTTACATGCACCTATGGATTTTTCATTCACTCTGTATTTACTATGTATATTGATTTTCCCAACTAGTGAACTACATCAACATTAAATACAGTCTGTTCATAGTACGGTCATTCAATAGAAGCTAATAATGTTTTCTTAAGTATATATTAGGATGCATGTAGAGAAAATGATTGAATAGTATAAGATATAATAGTACTATATGTGTATATTAATAAGTTAATATATAGTAGTATAAGATTTCTGTTGCTCAGAAGAGTAAAGGAAAATCAGTTCTACAACTGGAATGATTAAGGCTAATGAAAAGTGTTAGTGATTCTAAACTCCTTCATTTTAATTTCCAAATGACATTTTTTTTAAAAGTAACAAAAATACCCTAAACTGACAATACTTTACCCAAATTACCTAAAGCAATTTGGCCTTTAATAAAGCTATTGTGGGCTGGAACATTTTGATCAAGTAGTGCAGATTGATGTGCTTTGCTTGATATATTTTAGTGAATGTACTGTCCTTGTAAAAGTTGAAGTTTGAGTCTGTTAGGAAGAAAAGTATAGCTGACAAAGTTTTTTTGGCCTGCCATTAGATTTTGTCAAGTTAGTTTGTCAGCTTTACATGATAAACTAATATGAATAACTGATCTTTAAAAAGCAAATAGTATTTTTTATTAGTGAGAAGCATGGATAGTCAGGCAATTGCCTAGTGATAGAGAGACAGCTTTTAAAATACTGTTAATGCTTATTATAATTAATTTGAATTTTGAGTTTGTTAATGAGTGGTTGAGAAAACCAAGATTATCTTGGCATGCAAGCACCATAGTGATTGACAACAAAGATTAAGAAGCCTTTCCCCGCTTGCCCGTGCTTCTGCACCCGGTCGTGAAGGAAGGTCGTGAAGCCTCTCCGAACTTTCTCCAGGCTCTGCCTCCTAGAGATTCCTCCCACGATTTGCACGGTGCCTGGGACACTGGCTGCTTGCTAGAACAGAAGCCTAGATTATACACAGGCTGAATGTACCCTGAACAGCAGAGTAAATGGGACTGCACAGGGGATCATACAAACTTGCCCAGGTATTCCTCAGACCCGCTCAGACCTCTCTACACTTGAGCTAGCGCTGTGGACTGCTACAACTGACATCAGATGAAATCTTGACATTTCTGACCACAAAGTAGTGTTCTCTGTTAACATCAATCATGACGGGTTTGTATCCTTTTTGTCCACTGAGTCCATTAATTTTCAAATGGAAAAATCCCATTTAATACTGCTCATGAGTTAGCAAACCAGTCTGAAACCATTAATGTTTTTAATATGGGCCTGTAAACTGGCAGTAATGCTCTTTTCCTGTGACTGACTGGGGTTAGGAAAATGTTCCTTGAAACATCTAGTCTCCTTTGTTACCCTCTATTTTTTTCTTGCCTCCTGTACTTTAGGATTTTCAATAGCTACCATTGATCATGGAATTAATGCTCCAAGCATGTCTGGGAGGTATTTTATATATACCTTGGTGCTGCTGGATGTCATAGTAGGAGCCAACGCTGATTGCTATATTTGGCTCAGATACATGGTTTTGAATGTGTATTAGTACAATACCAAAAGCTAGCATATTGTCTCAAAATGAATGCTTGTTTTTACAGAGCTCCTTTTAAATATTTTTTTAAAACATCTCTCGATTTAAGTGCCGCACGATAAGTATCTTTGAAAGAAATACTATGCATTGATGTTGCTATCAAGTTAACAGGTCTAATCAAAAATCATCAGATTTTAAGTGCTTGGACTGGGCAGAAAAAGCTCCTTACCATCTAGTAAAGAGAACAGGAAGCTTTGGAGTATATTGAACCCTTTGAAAATGAGGTTTTATTTTGGAGGCTCTTATTTCTTTCCATTACATGAAGAAACTACCAGTTGTAGTTAAGTTCTGGATGAGGTACTGAAAACAGTTTAGGACTTAATCCTTTCTCTGGAGTGCCTAAGGTAAGGATATAACTTTGAAATATTTTGTGCTTTACTTTTAATGTTGAGCTATTTCAACATTCGTACCTGTCAGCTGGTTGCATAGTTTGCATTTTCCCATACACAAACAAGGCTGTACAAGGAGTTACCTGATTATAAATGTATATGCAAATTTTACTGGTATAGGCAGCTATGGTCAAATTTGTGGGAGCCAAAAAAATGCCATTAACTGTTTATTTGATTCTGTGCACCTCTCTAGAGGTGCATGAAATCTACCAGTTACTCAAGCATTTAAATAGAGGAAGATCAACGTTGATAATAAAATTCATATTCAAGCAAGAAGAGGTACTTAGTGGATGTTTGCAGGTTGCTACCTCTCTCTGAAAGGGAAGATTTAAGATGTGATATTAGTAGATAGGAAGAAAGGATACAAGAATCTAAGAGACTTAGCTCAGAGAGTGAGTGTTGGTATGTGAAGCAAGTGAACTGTGTGGAACCAAAACCAAACAATTCCAAAGGAAGCCCAGCATGATAAATACAGTAGGAGTTAAAAGGCGCAAGACTGGAAGGATAGTATCGCATAGAAAATGCAGGAATCAATTTTATTTTTTTTAGTTTTTAATTAAGGCTCACTCATAGTATTAAAAAATAAAATAAAAAATAACAGCAGCAAACAAGCAAAACCGACCAAAGTAGTTTGTTATTAATATTATGCCTATTCTTATTTAATTACGCCTGTTCTTATTTAAATACAACAGCACTCTCTGTGAAGTGATGGGGAATAAGTAGTTCAGTTCAGAATTAAAAGAAGTTGGATCTAAAAATCATGAGAAAAGGTTAATATGTTTCACATAATAGTAGACAGTGATTTGCTACCTTTTGACTGTTACTGGAAATTTTACACTTAAGCATTTTTATAATTTTTTCCCTTATCTCTCATATCTAGTTAGGAGTTGTTTTGCTTGAAACCCGCAATAAAATATGGAAAAATAGAAGCTGCAAAGGCACATGGCTTGCTTTGTCTGCATCACTATGTCCAATATTCACTTAAATATCCATTATTCACCTAAAGTTAATGCAAAATTGGTCTTTCATCTGTCAAGGAAAAGTAAATATCTAAGAAAAAGAATAATTCAGGTAACTGAGGCCAGTGAGTAAACATAACTCTGGTTCTGATGGGTGTGAACATTTTTTCTCGTGTAGATAAATACACAGGATTGGTCAGGGGCATATAGAGCAGGCAACCTGATATTAGTTGAAATCTTGCTGCCTTTGATAAGTGTTTTTACTCCTGGAGATGCCTTGTTAGAATCAGAATAACAAAGATTGCACACAGGTGGCATAATCAACAGCAATTAAAGAAATGCAGAGCGGAAAATGAAAAAAATGAAGTTGAAATCTCTGTTCAATATGCTGCTATAGCTCCTGCTCTGTAGCTACTCTACAAAGAGATGTGTCAAGATATTAGTGGCTTCCTCCTCCGCACCCCACCACCACCCTGCACCCCCATGGAGTCCTGAAGCCAGACAGGCTTTGATTTTAGATAATGTCCTAAGCACCAATGTATTAATTGATGAATTAACCTCTTTGGTCCCATTTAGGCAGCAGGAGGCAGAAAGGAATAGAAAAAGACAAAAAAAAGTTGACATTTTCCATTTTGAAAGAAGTTTGACACATTGGACATGGATAGTCATCTAGAAAGATGCGGTGGATGTAATAGCCTGATTGAATGTAACCCAAATGTTTTCATTTTGGGTGCTACTTGCCTTTATGCTTTTCTTTTAGCTACCAGCAGTCTTTATTATGCCACAGGACCTTCAAAAAAAGGCCAGACTATCATGCAGAAAGGTAATTAATGAACCGCAGATGAAGTTTCCCTTTCAGAGCCATAAATCAAGGCTGGGAATGGCTCTACTGGAGCAGCTCAGTGCTTGGACAGCTCCTGCTCATATCGGTTTAGTTATGTGTGTGTATGTGTACACACATATGCACATATCTATACATGCTTATGTAGAATTAAAAATATTTGTTAAATTGCTTATCAAATAGTGGACTACGAGAAAAGTATTGATGATAAGAGAAAGAAAAGTGGAGTTTGCCGGTCAATTAATATTTGAAGGTTCCGGTTGTGAGACTATTAAGTCATCTAGATATTAAGGTGATAGATAATCTTTTTAGAAGTGCAATTAAATATACATAGGCTGAGAAACTGCTGTAGGTTTACTGAAGAGTGGTTTAACACACACAATTCCTGCTGTACTTTTCCCCAAAAATATTTTGAATTAAGGAACATAAATCCAGTATTGTTAACCTCTTCCTCAAATTTTCTTGCTGCCCATTCTTAAATGCTTGCTTACATCATTGCGATTGCAAAATGAAAACTCAAATCATTACCAGCATGTTTGATTTTTAAAGTGGGTAACTAAAGTTGGATTGACTGTGCCTATTTATGAGAGCCTACTTCACTAAAGTGAATATACAGTATATTTATATACTTAATTATAAAGCATAAGTGTTTTAACATAGTGACCTTATGTTTTGAGATTTGCTTGTATTTGGTAATTTTCTTGCTTAATATGCCTTTTGGTAAGTTTTGACATTTGCCCAGCCAGTCTCTCTTTCTCTCTCTCTCTCTGTGAGGTTCACATGTAAACTGATTTAAAGATTCCATAATGACTGTTTGGCATATCCTACAGGCAAAGGTCCAGAAACCCTTTTTGCTGGCAATAACCTCAATGATAATGAGTGGCACACAGTGCGTGTGGTCCGGCGAGGAAAAAGTTTAAAGTTAATGGTGGATGACCAGCAGGCTATGACAGGTAGTGTGGCCTTGTGACTTTGTGCTACTGGGGGGAACACGAACCGGAATGTTACAGGACTGGAAAGCCTTTATGCTGAAAGTAGTAGTAACATTTGCTTTGGTCTTGGGTAGGATCCAAAATCCACATGAGGCACTTTGAAATACTATTACTGCAAATGTGTTTTTACACATGACGTGAATAGCACTGCCATTGAAATTAATGAAAACCTTCATGCTGACTTAAATGGAATTTTTTAAACAGTGACTGGAGCAAAGTGTTTGATACAACATTGATAAAAAGACAAGTAAAATTCTCTTGGCAACATGTTAATTTAAACTAAGATTAGATTCTAGGCCAACAGTGTATGAGTGAATTTCATAAATGTCTGAAGGATATTCTGTCATATATTTTAAATCTTACTTCAGCTGTCCTAAAAAATAAATATTAGGGGAAAGGTTTCTTTTATATGGAAGCAGCAACTGGTCATGGGAGAAAAAAATAACCGAAATGGTAGATGTTACAAACATATTCCTGTTTTGTATCAAGAATGAAGGGTTTGTTTTGACTTTGCTGTATTAAAGGTAAGTCTTATATGAATGTGTTTTTAGTAGCAACAGCCCCGGATACTAGCCCTAGTTCTTTGTCCAATGCAACAGTGCCTTTTGTTTTTTTTTTTTTTCTGATCAATTAGTTTTTTGCTTTGTTTTCACATAGTATTAAATAGTTTTCATCTTTTGCCTTGTCTTTGTTAAAATAGTAAGGATGTTAATGTTTTTAAAAATGGAAAACACCCTGCTTAGGAGTCCTTTATCACTACAGCAGAACCTTCAAGGCCATGTCATTGGTAGAAAAAACATTGCGAATATCTTAAATCATATCTGTAAAAATTTTATACAATTATATACTGCTGGTGAAACTAATAAAGGTGAAGCAAAAAATTTCCTCATGTATGTGATGATAATTCAAGCCCCTGTCCTAAGAAGGAAGATGGCTAAAATGGTTATTTTGTTAATGTGAAAATAAATATACAATAATAGAGCAAACATACCAAAATTTCATCATCTTGCTGCTTGAAGTGGCAACTAAAATCATAAAGTCCACTTGAGGATTTTTTAGTTAGAAAAAGCTGTTTGGAACCAAATAAAATGCCATTTCTAAAAACAGATGTAGATTTCCCATGCTTCTCAAGGCAGAACTTTTTTAAAAATGTAATACACATTACAGACCCATCAAAAGTACAGTTTTTAGATCGTAATTTAGTTCCCACTGCTCAGAACAGCTTTAGAAGAACTCAAAATATATTTGAAGGATTAAGATGAAGACGGAAGGATTCTATCATTTATGGCCTAGTAATATGAATCGAGCAAAACATAGATATCCAAATTGTTGCAGTCGTTCTTCACTGTGGATAACTATAATTAGATGCTATGATCTTGTTAAATAGCTCTTAAAGCCAGTGAGAGTGTTTTTCCTTTCAGTTGCCTCTTGATCAAGCAGAAACGTTGCCTGCAGGTCAAACTTTTGCTATGACACTTGCATCCTTTCCACAGGATGTGGTGCTAGTACCTATATCAGGAACTGTCCCGTTCACTAGAAGTTATTCTCCATTCTTTGGGCTGCCTAAAGTTACCTAAATTTGCATCCGCACATGTTTAATTTTATTCTTCTCCTGGAGGATGAAGTTGTCCTCTGTCGCGTGGAGGAAGCTGGCACGAGAGAAGGAACTAGAGGAAACTTGAAATTTTGCCTGATGAGGAAAATCTGCTGCTAGTCCCAGGAATGTTGCATTTTTTTTTTTTTTTCAGGGAGAGTTAGTGTAATCATGCAACACTGTCACCTTTTTGTGATACGGTGTATTGCCAAACCTTTTTTACCACCTGGTGGAAAGTCAAATGCACACAATCCAATTATATGGAGAGTAGCTTTAAACGCCTCGAAGGAGAAGTGTTGGCATAACGTGTTGGAGCTCTGCCTTGCTCAAAACTGCCTTCAAATTTTTCCTTAGATGTCTCAACAACTGGAAATGCGGTTAAAGTATTATCTGGTACTTTTTCATGTGAAAGAGTGATTACAGACTTATAAATGACAGACTTATAAATCTTATAAGATTAAGAAGGGTCTTCTCAAAGTTCCATCTTTCTCCCTACACTCACTGTTTTCACTATGCCAGATATGAGAAAAACCCTGTCAGTTGAGCTGAAGCTAGAAAGGAATCTATCACATAATTCAGTCTGAATTTCCATGTTTTTACAGGTTAAAAAACGCCAGCTATTCATCCATGCATCAAGCTTGCTATTGCTGCAAGCTTTCTTAAATAAGATTAAAGAAGATCTTTCAGAATCATAACTAGCTTTCATTAGAAGTTACATAGGTGATTTTGAACATTTTTTGATTTGAACACTCGGAGTAAAAGTGTTTAAATACACCCCACCCTCAAGCCCTTTATTTTTTCAAGAAGCATAAAATAAAAATGGAATGGAGATATTATAGCTGGATAGAATTGGAAAGGTTATCTAGTTCCTAGTTTTTGTACAACTAAAATGCTAGGNTCCATTTTCATTGGAAGTTACATACGTGATTTTGAACATTTTTTGATTTGAACACTCGGAGTAAAAGTGTTTAAATACACCCCACCCTCAAGCCCTTTATTTTTTCAAGAAGCATAAAATAAAAATGGAATGGAGATATTATAGCTGGATAGAATTGGAAAGGTTATCTAGCTCCTGATTATGAACAGAACTCATTTGGCCTTTTGAATAATGATCCACGGGATTATATGAGGTAATATATTTTGTGCACCAACCTGACAAATTCGGAAAAAAACTCACCCAGCTTGCAAGCATAAACCACAATCTCTCCATCTCTCTTCAGAGCTGTAGTTGCAAATACTGTGCACCATTAGGTGAAGCTGCAAGTTCTGTTAACATTTTTGTACAACTAAAATGCTAGGAGGAGGCTTGAAATGTGAGACCAGGTGTCTGGAACTTTTTTATTACTATGCCCAAGTAAGAAATATTTTTCAGGTAGTGAGTGTAGTGAGGATACTGTGCTAGAGGGCAAAGCTTAGTGGATTTCTGCCATGGCATTTCTGCTTTGCCATCTGAAGTGATATAATACAGAAATGCCTAACATTTTCCCTAAAACAAGATCTCCATCTCTCTGTACCCAAGACAGCATACAGCTGTTGGCCTTGCAAAAGGTTGAACATTTAGCATTTTTCAAGGTAGTTCTCCTCATATACTAGTGAACTTGCGAGAATGAGCCAGAAAGCTAAAATCTCCAGAAGTGATCTGGAGAAAAAGTTGGTCTGCTGTAATTTGAACTGCATTTAATAACCGTTTTAAAAACTTCCGGACTTGTACCCAGTGTGTGTTATCAGTGTAGCTCCTTAGAGTTGCTAGGTATGGTCCAACAAATTTCAGGCTTTCTGCTTTGCCAGACTTGGGAAGACTGGAAGTTAATGCTGGAGCCTGTGTCTGGGATGCTCTCTGCAAGCGCTTTCTGGGACAAGACACTGGTCCGTGCTGCAGCTTCCTGCTCTCTGCCTCTCTTGGGCTCTCCCACTGTGGCTTTTCCTTTGAAAGCCACAGGGTTCCTTTGAAGGAAAGCCTCTTGCTTTCAAAGGACTTTCAAAGCTCTGTCTTGCTTCACGGGCTTGCAGCCAACCTAAGTACCTGAGACTGCTTCAACAGGCAGGCTTGCTTCCTTGTGTCAAGTCATGTCTCTTGAAGTTAAAAACATGGAGCAGCATCCCTATATGCTATGGTTCTCAATGCAATGCAAAGCTAACATTTGGCCCTTAGTTTCACCCTGTGTTCTTCCTGTTGGGCACATTAATTTCACTTGCTTCTGGTAAACTTCATGTCTGGTTAAGTGTAATTAAAGTCTGGGATTTGGTTGACATTTTGATTTATTGTGCTACTGTGCATCTGTTTGGAGTTCATTTTGCTGGTCCTGACCAATGTACTGGTCAGTGGAAAGACTTCGAGAGACTTCCTTGTAGTTTGGGTGAAATTAGAAAAATCCTCTTTGAGCCAAGAATTTGCTCGCACGTTCTGTAATACAGCTATTCTGAAAAGCATGAAATTGCTGTAGCCCTTTAACTGCATTATGTGCATTTTAAGCTCCTTTTTCAGATACTAAAATGTGTTTTCTTGTTCCTGTTTCAAGGTCAAATGGCTGGTGATCACACGAGACTGGAATTCCATAACATAGAGACAGGAATAATAACAGAGCGCCGCTACCTGTCTTCTGTGCCTTCTAATTTCATTGGGCATCTACAGAGTCTTACATTTAATGGCATGGCATACATAGACTTATGTAAAAACGGAGACATCGATTATTGTGAGCTAAATGCAAGATTTGGGTTCAGGAACATCATAGCAGACCCTGTAACCTTTAAAACAAAAGCAAGTTATATTGCATTGGCCACGCTACAAGCCTATACATCTATGCACCTTTTTTTCCAGTTCAAAACGACCTCATTGGATGGATTGATACTTTATAACAGTGGGGATGGAAATGATTTCATCGTGGTTGAATTAGTAAAAGGGTATGTATGGATTAGTATAGTGAGAAAAATGGCGAATTAAAAGTGAGAAATGCAATGGGAAGTTTAGGATGCAAACATTTATCTGATTGAAGATAGCTGATTAATGAACGTTTCTGCATGTTAACCAGATTCTTATGCTTTATTGTGACTTTTCTTTCAGATGAAGCTAGGTATCTGAAAAAATAAGGAAGTAAATACTAGGTATAATTTAGAGTATTTAGCCCAAGGAAATGCTAGTTTGTAGGTTTTTTGTTCACTCTCTACTATATTTTTATGTGTTGGCATGTGGAGGGATTCGATATTTTCTCTGACCTTGGCACTGAATCTCAATGGATATAAGGGAATGGTGATTCCTCTGAATTAAGGTGTTTCCCCACTTGACGTTCAGGTTTCTCTTCCTGTTTTACTGGTGATGCTGGAGAGTGCAAGGGCATAGACGATGATAGACCATAATTATTACTGTCCTTGGTATGTAAAGAAAAAGGAAACTTCCAATTTTTTCTCTCTGCCCAGGTATTTACATTATGTGTTTGACTTGGGAAATGGTGCAAATCTCATCAAAGGAAGTTCTAATAAACCTCTGAATGACAACCAGTGGCACAATGTGATGATATCAAGGGATACCAGCAATCTTCATACTGTAAAGATTGACACTAAAATCACAACACAGAGCACAGCAGGAGCCAGAAACTTAGATCTCAAAAGTAAGTAATTCCTGTATAACTTACAACAAGGTACAGCATAGAATGGTAAACTGAACAAGTCGTGTTTTTAAACTACCATATAATTCTGTAATATTGTATTAAATGTTCTACTTGATAATTAATATGTTCACAAGAAATTAAATTTTCTTCATGTCTGATGATGGCAGTAATAATTCTGCAAAGTTACCCTCAACTCTAAATGTGTGAAAATGCTGTAGGGATACTCTACAGAAAAAAGCAGGAAATGAAAAGGACATTGAGTATAGAATACATATATCATACCAAAAATAGTTGAAAGATTCCAGAGCAGAACTAAAGAACCTTAAAAATCTTAAGAAAAAGGCTTGATTTTTTACATGGGTGTAAGCTGTGTAAATGGAATATAGAAACCACTGCCCAGGCTTTACAGTAAGAATACAAAGGCTTTGCAGAACTCACGATCTGCGCTATTAGAGGACTGGGAAACATTTTGAACTCTCCCTCACTGTAAAGTATCCTACATGGAAACTCTTTTATTTTTTGCCTGCAATTGGGAAAGATGCCATATTAAATAAATGAGTGCAATAAATACACAGTGCAATGTAATATAATGTAGCTTTAATTGAAGAACATGATAAACTTTGTTTTATATGTTTAAATTATTTTTACAGAATAGAGAGGTTCGTAAGATTCATTCTTATAACACAAACTAACATGTATATTGAAAAAATAATTAGTCATCAGAGTTCCCATTGGAAGAGGTAATTAGCATCAAAGGAAGATACCTTTTTGAAAAGATATGTACTTTTTAAAACATTCCTACCTTGTTAGATACCAAAAAAAAAAAGTTTATTCTGGTCATATAAAAAAGTATTATGCATTTTCACATTCTTTATAAAACTTTTTATTAGGAAAACCAAGATTTCATAACAGTCAAATAAAATGTAATATTTCAAAAGCCAGAAGGTTCAAAGTAGATATTAATATTCCATCAAGCACTGTTCCTTACTGAATTTTCTTTTAGCTACCTCTGCGTCACAGNAAAAGATATATACTTTTTAAAACATTCCTACCATGTTAGATACCAAAAACTGTTTATTCTGGTCATACAAAAAAGTATTATGAATTTTCACATTCTTTATAAAACTTTTTATTAGGAAAACCAAAATTTCATAACAGTCAAATAAAATTTAATATTTAAAAAGCCAGAAGGTTCAAAGTAGGTATTAATATTCCATCAAGCACTGTTCCTTACTGAATTTTCTTTTAGCTACCTCTGCGTCACAGATAACGAGCTGACCTTGGTAACTATTCTGGATTTTGTGGGAATTCACGTTTGCTTCGCTTTAAAGTGCTATTAAGATGGTGAGAAAGATCATGAAAACTCTGTCTTGATATGTCATAATCTTCACTACGAACCTCTTTATCATAGATGCTTGCTCTCTGAATTAAAGCTTTTTCAGAGGACTTGTGTGCCCTTTTCTGAATTGTATTTGGAAATTGTTCAGCTTTCTTTCTTATTTGTAAATATGGTCAAGGGTTTCTAAGAAATTGCATTTCAGAATTAATTTTGATGCTTGAAAAAAAACATACACCTTGTTCTTTCATAGTTGAGGTTTTTTTTTTGCAATTCTGAGCAGTACTTTGGTGGATGTGTATGTATGTATTTGTATTTAATCGGGTTTTGTAAGCAGATTACTGCAACAGGAGTAAGAAAAATAACCCTGTTAAGAACTGGTAACTGAAGATTTATTCTAAATCTTTCTCAAACAGAACATAGTGTTTTGATATCTTTATTTTTGAAGGGTAGGGGGGGAAAGTTCTTGATAGAGGCACTAGAGGGCACTGGTACTTCATGCAATATACTACTGTAGTACATTCATCGAGAAATATCAATTCAGATAACCTATAAAAACCGACATTGCTTTGTTTTCTGCTCTTGAAAATTTTACTTTTGCCTTATGCTTTTGAAGTAAAAATGTATCCGTAGTTGCTGCATTTTTAACCTTGAATTCCACTGGAAAAAAAAAACACTGACGAACATGAAAAGAAATACTGAAATTTGAAACGAGGAAGGTGAATTGTCTTAGCTACTGACTTTCGGGAATTCACCACCCAGGAGATGTTGCTAGTCAAAGAATGACGAGCCTGACATATTCAGTACAGTAGTGTAAAGCGAGCGCCTTCCACAAACTGTGCTATTGTATGTGGGTGTTGTACGCTGTTTTGTACTCTGTTATGCTCTGTTTTCACATACTAGTAGGCGTCATTTTTGTTTTTGAAGGTGTACTATTGAATTTTGTTTGATCGGCTTCTTAAAAATATGATTCTGTACACATTATGAGATTTTTTTTGCTCTGTTGACCAGGGCAGGGTTGTTTCCATCTGATACAGAAAAAAAAAATGCAGGAAAATAATAATTTCATTATTGTTTCCTCCTCCGTTATACTCAGTTTAAAATATTCCCTATAGCTTACTCTTTTTTTTTGGCTTTATGCTGGTTATGTATGGTGACACATCTCGGTTATGCTATAAACGCTCCATATGCTTTCCTGATGCAAGCAGACCAATTTAATTCCTTGTCCCATAACATTTTAGCCATAGCAAAGTAACAAATTTAAAATTGCAGTTCTTACTGTTGATACCAATAATTCTATTTAATCAGAGTTAGCATTCGTTGAAATAAAAAAATCTATACAGCTAATACGGAATCTCTGCAGCTTTTCTCAGTAACCATGGAGTTGCCAGTTTTTAAGTGCTGAAATCCAAGGTAATCTTGGAAAGATAAATTAAATAATACACATAGCAAAGATGTGATAAACTGGTGGTGTGCAGCATGCCCAGTAGATCGTCTGGGAAAGCAGAAAATTGCCAGAAAAGGTCCAGTATGCCCTTTGGGTGTATAATTTGGCTAGGTATCATAGAAAATGCATTATCATAAGGGTGGCTTCTCTGTATAACCCTTCATACTAAGTCAGTGTCCTGGAGAGAGTAGCTGTGGAAACACTTGTATTATTATTGTTATTAGGAATTATTGCTATTATTTGCTAGATAACTTAATAAATGATGAACTGGAGAGAAAGAAACAAGCAAATGAAAGCAGGCGTGTTGTTTTTCCTAGCAGAGGAAATTATCAAAGTGCCGTCAGGTGCAGCCTCATACAGACACCCTGCAATGATAAATGAGTCTCAACAATAAATGCAAGGCATTTCAAGCCTGAAAACCTTTATATAGGAGATTTCTTTCATGTGATTCATGCTCAAGTTCCCTGTCCTGCCCTTGGTGTGGCCTGTCTTGGTGTTGGGGGGACATTACTTCTCTTGGCTTGCTGTACTTGACTGTGCTCTTATGGTCTGATGGGTTCAAGTAGCCTTGAAGGGCCACATAAATGCAAGGGAGGTGAAGATGCAGTTTGTCTCACGCACTCCTGTTCCTCACTCTTGCTGCAGAAAATAAGCCTTTTTTCATTCAGTTGTAGCTGCTATAGCCCCTGTAATCTCCCTTCTGTCTCCACACTTTCTTGCTCCACCGTGGGAAATCAGAGTTCCAGGAGAAACCTTTTTTTGAAAAATATTTAAAAACACATGAGCTTTAAAGGAGGAACATCTTCAAGCATGATTTTATCTTCACTTACACACCTAGGGTTTCATGTTCTTTTTGCTTCTCTCATACGTATATAGGCACTACTTTATCCCCAAAGTAACTTTCCACCCAACAGAACCCTACCCAGAATGACTATCGCACAGAAAATTCTGACATTTTAATGTTATGTTTGATAATAAATTGGGATGAAATGTTGAAAAAGCGCACTTTCTCCACAAATGAAAATGTTAAGCAATGTTTTTATTTTGGGTTTAACAATAAGTAACTATGAGCTTATCTTGGATCTGTTAGCTGGATGCTTCATACTGTTTTAAACTTTCTAGCATAAGATTTATCCTCCAGAAGGTACTTCAGTCATGGCACTTTTATTGTGCAAGCTGCTGCTGAGCTAAAGCAGTGTTTGTGATCAGCCCACTGCAGGAGATACAGCTCTGCAAGGGCTGGTCCGAGGAGGAGCAGGAGACTCGCGCTGTAACACTTCTGAGGCATCACAACAGCTCGTTCAAGCTGAGAGCACTAATGAATAGCAAAATATTTTAGTTTAGTCCTACAGATCATCCCCAGTGCAAGAAATTCTTTTGATTTCCTCATATATTTAACATTCCTGTCTGGCTCTCCTGCTGTCTGTTTTACTTTTCTTTTACTTCTGTATCTCTTCTCTGGCCTCCAGCTTTCTCTGTCCCTTCACAGGATTTAGCTGCTGTTGCTGTACATATTTACCTTCTCATATGTCCTTTCTCTGATTATATGAGAACAGCCTAGTTTGAAACATCTGAAGGAAAAATAGTCAGATTTCACAAATGCCCTGAAATACATTTCTTCCGAAGCACTTAAAGACTCACTTGGCACTTAAATCATCTCTGTAAACTTTTTGTTTTATTTAATATATTATTAATAAGTCTACTGATCTGGCTTAAGTATCATGCCATCGTAAGATGACTGGTAATAGTTAATTCATCTCTTGATATTCCATTTACTTCTCAAAGTATGATATTCATACAATGCAAAAATGAGGTAACTTTAGTCTTGTTTTTAAAATAAGCTTCTTGTTCCCACAGTGAAAATTGAAAAACTTCAATCTTATACAATGTTCACCCCTGTTATTTTATATGAAGCACATTATTATTATTGCTATATTCTATGTTCTTCTCTATATCCTAAAGTCTGTCAGTAGCAATGGTTTGTTATATTTCTACTAGGAGACAAAGTTTTGAGAGGCACAGAGCGATATTTTATACAAAAATGCAAATTTGTACAAATGAATGAGTTTTAGGGGTTGAATTTATCAAATAAACATGCTTACGTTTATTGTAATGACCTTGCCAGTGGGCTGTGAGCTTTTCATGCAGAAATAACACTCTGTTCCAAATACCAAATTCCAAATACTGTCATCAGTAAATATATCTTCATAATGTGACCTGGTGGAATAGACAATGGCATATCCAGCTGCTGTCTGTAGTACTGAGAAAGTGGACTCCATACAGACAGAAAAAGTACAGGACCTAAAGCTGTGAGAGCTCTTCTTTGAGACATTCTGTCAAGCAAAAATATGAGGGCAGGTTAACAATAGTCAAGATGATTAGACAGTATGATCTAATACATATGCTCCTTTCTCGGCAACCTGTTGCATATTGCTTTTAAATGTCCATGCTGCCTCTCAGATTGTGTAGATAATTTTGATGGTGCCTGGCATTTAGAAATTATAACCAAGATTTGCAAAAAGGGTTTGCAAAACTATGAGATGAAAGAAAAATAATTATTGCATTACTTTCAGATTGCATAAAAATTTTAAAAGATATTATGATGAACTCTGTATAGTTGACAGAGTCTATCAGGTCACTCCATGGTGAGAGAAACCTTTTTCTTTCTTCTGCTGCTTCTCTCCAACTCTACTCCCTATTTCTCACACAATATATTTATTTCTGTGTTTGCCTACATACCTGCAGCTGTTTGACATGCAGGTTATTAACCTAGTTCGTTGTGGAATTTTCTTCAAATCCTTCTGGAATGTTAAGTAAAATTGTGCTATGGCAAATGCAAGAAATATTAAAACTCATTAAAAAAGTCTTAAACATATCCCACTGGCAAAGTGCCGAACTTTTGAAGATGCTTATATTAGCAACTGGAAATTGTAAGCAGATCATAGTTTCAGCAAAGGAAAACAAAATGATAGTTTTGTCCCTGTTTGCATTGGTGGATGCTACACTGTTTGTGCTTCTCTGAGACATATTCTTTGAACCTGTTTCTATTATCCTCCTGAGAATCATGTCCTAAATTTGTTTTCAGAATGTGTTGCTATGGGCGTAGTATAGCTTTCTTAACCAGTCTTGGAATTACAACTGAGCAATTCTTGTTGCAAAAGAGCTAATTTGTCTAATGTCTTTCAGAGTATGAAATTGATTGTCTGGATTTAGAGGTTGATACTATAACATAAAATGCTTCCCCTTTGCAGATCTGCATTCAAAATCAGAAGATTTTTTAACCTTCATTTGCTTCTTGGTGTTTTTTGTGGAGCATCTTGCATGAGGGGGTTGCTAGGGGATGGGCTTTGCAGATGCTGCTAGTCTCTGAGGTCCAGCCTACCTGTTGGAAAGAAGAACCGCTTGCTGTGTATGTCTTGAAAACAAGCTTTGCTAATAGCATTTCTTGGCCATTAAAACAAAGATTGAGTAAGTGATTATAGAAAAATGTGACTAGGAAGGGAAATCTGCATACACTATAGCATGAAAATCCCTGCTTCATTAGGTTTTGTCTGTTTTTCAGGTGTAAACAATGTACAAAAGTGAAAGGAGAGAAATGAAGGACATCTGATATGCTCGAATGCCTGAAATCTCCACTGCAACCATCCCCCTCAGATACAAACTAATTGGCATAGCATCATTCTGTGGGAGATGGATTACCATGCACATTTATATGGCAATTAGATTTTATTATTTACCATTTACCATGCATCACCAACTTGCCTCACAGTCCATTGGACAAGCAGACTGCTTTGGTTTTAAATCTGTTCAGTCTTTTTCAATGTTAGTGCCATCCGTGCATTCTTCTGAACAAAAAGCAAAGAGAAATGCAATGATTGGGGATCTGAGAATTGTTATTGGTGAGAAAAAAATGCCGTGTTTTTGACATTTTCTCTTGTTTGAGAACATATGTGATTTGAGAACTTGATTAATACTTTATAGGGAAGCAAAGGATTTTATTTTGAACCATTTTAGGAGACTTTTTGGGCTTAGGCTTAAAGACTTACCTTTATGGTTTCTATTTCTGTCTACTGAAAACTCAGCTGTTAAGGACATTTCCCTCCGCTCCCCGTTCTATCATAGCTTTACTTACCTCTCTTTTAAATCTAATGTAACAAAATGGCACTTACTAGTGAAACATAAATATGAAGAATGTTATGCATTGAACAGCTTTGAACAGGGTCAAAAAATGTAATAAGTATGAAAACTGAGATACCAGCAGAAGACAAAATGCAGAAGTGAAGACCACAGCAGGCAGGGCCAAGATATATAGTATCGTATATAGTATAGTACATGACACAACAGTAGGATGAGGATAGTGGCTTCCAAACAGAAGCAGCGTTACACCAGTGTGTAAAATCTGCGGCGCAGTCATGAGTAGCATGATGTGATAAGGGGACGTAGAGAAAGGTGGAGCAGCAGATCTGTCTTCAGGGTGGACTGCCATAGAAATCTGTGACAAGTCTGCAAGGTGCTTTTTCTTGGCGTGCCCATCAGTAGGGCACCTCTAGTGCTTTCTTTGTCTTCACTGCCTCATCTGTCAATGTGGGTGTGGATACAGAGCCACAATGAAATAGTAAAAAGAATAAGCAATATTATCATCAAAGTAGATAAATCTCTTGGTAAATAGCTACAATATGTCCTATATCGTAATAAGGATGACTGAAGAAACCTACAGCACTAACAACATGGTTTCTTTTTTTTCTAAATGTAGTTTTCAGGCAAAGTAGGGAAGATACTGTAAAGCTGAGCAGAAATAATCAATTTGTATGTTCCTTCCCAAAAAAGTGACTTGCTAACCCAAAGGAGGTTGGTGTTTGCATCTCCCTCCCTTTCTTTAAATAAAATCTCTCTGCCTTGCTTGATTAGCAGAACAGTCAGCATGAAAGAGGGAGGGCAGCACCTGTCACATCATGCACCAGGAAAAGTGAACTAGCTGCCTTTCCCTTCCTTGCTTCTTAAGGTAAAAGCAGTCTAGAACTGATGGAATTTGTCCTTCCAACAGAGAAAATATTTGACAAAAAAAACTTTTCTTCAGAAAAAACATATAATCAAAACCAAAAGGCTCCAAGGACAAAGCCATATTGAAGCTACAGGATGGCTTTTCTTTGCAGCGAACAAGTGGGCCTAAAGCCCCAAGGCTACGCGTTGATGTCTTCTCCCAAGCGTCTTGCAAGTGATAGACAAAATCGAGTCATGTTTGATTCTAGCACCAAACAGGCTTGTGAATGTGTAGCAAGTGCATACTCCCTACTGTAAAGGGAGATTTGAAAAGCCATATGCTGGAGTGTATGTGCTGCAGAAGCTGTGCAGAAGCATAATTCAAATCTTCGTCAGCTGTCCTTAGATGTATTACTTGCGTTATGATCAAAGCGGTATGTGACTTAACCGGAAAATCGCAATTATATTTTCATCAACATTCTTGTAACTATCAGATACTGGATTTTTTGATAGGGAACAAAAAGTAAGCCTTTTTTGTTGTGAATAATGAAAATTGGAGGGAGAGACGTGAGAATTCCTACTTATCTGTTTTATACAATATGCATTTACAAAGCTTGAGATTCAAATGTGTGTCCTCCTCCTTCAGAGCAGAGTTGTGGAACCCAGCTGTCCAGCTTTCCTCTGACTCTCCTAGTGCCCTAAATCCTTAGCTATTTTCAAGTGGGCAATGGTCCTTTGCTTGTTCTGGTCAAGAGATTCTGTTCTGAAGGTGATAACTCTCCTAATTCAATAAGGAGTTTTGGGGCAGTCGTATGTTTCATGGAAGTCTTTCCAAGAAGGTTTCTTTGTGGTGCTGCTTGCAGCTAACAAAAATTAAATCGTCTCTGCACGTGGAGGCAGTTTCCTTTCCCTTCTGTTTTTATACCCCATCCCTTTCACAAGATGTTGAAACCCCACCTTTGAAAGCGATGTACTTTACCACTTTGCTGTGGCTATTATGCAAGGTAAATGTATTAGAAGGAGGAGAAGGTCATTTAGGGCAAGTAGGCTCCTACATCTCACTGAATGACAAAGACAGCTATGTGCCTACCTGACACTTGCATTTGTTACAATATCCCTGGATTTAAGATAGGAATGTTGTCTTGTATTGTGTTCAAATTACTGCATCTCTAGGCTGTGTAAGGCTCATTTATTTTTACCTTTCCATTCCATCAAATATAACATGAGTTGGGACTGTGAGATTTTACATTGAGCTCCACCAGGCACATAACTGAGCAATTAGTAAGGCACTACAAAATAATTTCTATTGATCTTGAAACAGCTGATAATCTGTTTTATGAAGGACTTGAAGGAAGTGAACATTATTTTTCCTTTTCAGATTAAACCTTCTCTGTTGTATTTCTCAGACTTAGCAGTCTTCATTCCTCCTTACCTGCCTGAGGGAAGGAGCTGTTGTAGGCTTGATCATTTTAAAATAGTGTATTTGGAGAAAAGTGTGCCTGCCACCTCGGCATCACCAGAGCCAGATGTTCTTTTGTTTTGCCTCTTTTTTTTTTTTTTCTCTCTTATATATCAAATAAAGGAATTGCAGAGCTGCATGTCATGCTTTCAGAACCCACCATGTAAGGCCAGGGCCATCCATCTCTTTCCTGATGAGCCACTCTAGTACAGTGTAGAAACCTTCTTGTTCATAGCAGTGCTTTCGTACAATGTGTCATGAGAAACAAGAAAGAGAAACTTATTTCAATAATGAGAGAGAAGAAATGAAGAGATCTGCAAATGTAGTTGCAAACAGCATCACAAGAGATAAAGGGAGAGAATATCCACTTTCAGAGAGAGTGATGGGCATCGTATAAAAGCACTCTAAGGATATTTTCTTTATAGATTACAGAAAAGTCAAACCACAATTCCTTCTACAGTTTTATTTCCTGCTTTTTATTTTGTTTTGTTTTAAACATGGCACCATATTTGAAAGAACATTACTGTTTCATTTCAAGAAATAAAATCCTCCTGTGTAAAAACCAAACAAAAAAGAGAATCCCCCAAACCTGCAGGTTCCTAGAGTGAAATGGCCTAACTGTTCAAATCAAACTGCTTGTTCCCTGCACACTTTTTGTGTGCTACTGGTACCATTATAAACACATGCCTAATAATTCCCTCTCTACTGGTTATTTGGTAATCATTGCATTGAGCAGCTTTTGCCTACCAGGACATATCACATAAGAGTTCCTGGTGGAGGAAACGGATCAGGAAAGGAGGAAAGTGTGAGGAATAACATGACAGTAATGCCAAATGATTATTTACTTCTGCTGCTTATTCAGGAAAAAGAAATAAACAGACAGCATCTTTAATTTTTCTTTCACATTTCTTTGCTTTAGTGTTCACTAAGTTCTTGTTTTGAATACAGACGTTTGACATAAATAAGATACACAGCAATGGTTTAATCCTACAAGTTTTCAGAGCATAAAAAGTCCCCTGAAGCTATTGCTAAGTATGCAGAAGTCATACTACTGTTCTAGTGGAAATGGGAAAAAAAATACATTTTTCTGAACCCCTACTAATACATGTTCTGTATATGAGTATTTTGATTTACAACATGTTTTGCAATTCTGTCTTCTTTGAAGTTGTGATGGATTGAGTTTTATAGGAGGCCAGTTCTCCATTGTAACATGGAAATGAGGATGATAAATGATTACCTGATACAAACGTAGGTACTCAAATATTTTTGATGGCAGCTATGACAAAATAACCAAGTAATTATTATTGCTTTTTAATTTTCTGGTGAGTTATACCTCTAGAGCCTATCCCTCAGTAAAGGTGTGTCTCTCAGAATGTACTTTTTTGTATTATCAATAGAAAACTCAAGGTATTAAATCTGGGAAAAGTTCAACCTGTAGTCTGAAGAAACGCTAAGCATATACTTCTTTAAAAAATTGAAGCCAAACTATGTTGCAGTCAATATGGCCATTCAGAAGCTACACATCAGAGCTAGTGCAAAAGCAGAATTCAAGTTATTTTGAATATCAAAACAGTTCAAATTTTACTATAGAAAATGTTGATTTTACAGGAACCATCTTTTGTATATACACACACACAGGTACATAAAGATCAGATTTAAGAACAAGCAGTCCTAAGAAACATTAAGCAAGCAATAGATTTATACAGTTCATGTGTAGTTTCTACTTAATATATATGTGCAAGTGATACTTAATTGAAACTATTACAGTCAATATTTTTAGGAGCATATATTCTGAATTCAGTTACTGCTGCAGTGACCTGGCCTTCTACGAGCTAATTGCCATAATTGACAGTTGATTATTTGTCTAAAGCAATCCTGATATACTTGAGGGGTCGGTCTTGGGAATTATCAGGGAACTGGTTGTAAAATTTTCACCTTCGAAAGGTTTTAACCAATCAAAACATAAAAATAGTTCTGCTTGAGAATGTACACATTGAGGGATTTAGAATGAAGTTGTGCATGTGTCATAGAGAATAGAATGTAACCTTTTTAGCAAAAGCATGATTAATGCAAATTATGCTTTGTATTGTTTTCTGGAGTTTGCCTCATTCAAATCTTTTGCAATCAATTAAGAGGAATTATCTTTATATCCTGATCCGACAATAACTGAAAGAACAGTGCTTCAGGAAAACTTGAAGGGTTTTATTTTCTACATGTTCCACATGAGTAAAAGATGAAGAACCTTTATTATGAGACAAGATATGAGATGTGACGAGTTTTGCTTTTTTTTTTTTTCCCAACCAGCACAGCTGGTTGAAAGATACAGATCTTTTTCTACTGTGAATGAATTATGCCCTATTTGTAGGAACATATGGATCACCATATATTAATTTATTATGTCTAGTATCTTGCTTAGAAGATTTATGCCATACCCCAAAGCTCTAGAAGAAAGCAGGATCTGTTTTTCAAGTTAATTGTTTAATGGAATGAGGAAGGCATGAGGTTTCTTAGTATATGATGCAGTAATGGTTGCTAACATTTTGTGCTGGATGGCTTATAAGATTAATAATATGCATATTTCTAAGCTTTTTATCTCCACTTCAGTAATTCAAATGTAGTTGAGGCTTAGGACTAGTATGTAGCATCTGAAAATTATGCACAGTCTGATAGACATTTGTTTGCTTCAGGCCATTTCCCTGAAGGCAAACTGTAAACCATAGCAAACAGGACTAAATTGCACTCCCTTGTGTGCAGGGGGACTACACCAAGAGAACCAGCAAAGGTGCGACCGCTGTCTACACTGATAAGTGCCAGGTTAAAATTAGCCACTTAGGGCTCGCTGATGGTAGCGAAGGTGTTTCAAGTCCTGCAGTGATAAAATCTTCCTACAGTAAATCTCTAAGCATCCAGCAATGTTGTGTTTGAGAGAAGGCAGACACTGTTGGTACATCCTGTGACTACGCTCTGTCATCCACCAGAGCAGGGGACAGACTGAGAAGACCCAAAAAACTGCACAAAGTAAAATATATCTTTTTTTTTTTTTTTTAACACACANATCCTATGACTACGCTCTGTCATCCACCAGAGCAGGGGACGGACTGAGAAGCCCCAAAAAACTGCACAATGTAAAATATACCTTTTTTTTTTTAACACACATCATATGGTCAGTGAGCATCTAATGCATATGCTAGGCAAAAGCTTTGTCATTGGGTGATGCTTGAGAGTCCTTCAACAGGTTTGACCCTTGCCAGAAATTCAGACGGTTTTTGCGTGGGTCCCCAAAGGAGCTTGCCTGCAGGTGGCTCAGGGCATTCCCACCGAGCTTGCAAAGATCGTTGCATTTTCGGAGTTCAAGGGTGGGAGATGAGGGCAGTAAATTCATGCACGCTGTAGGGAACTGGGGCTTTGATCCTTTCTGTGTATGACTAAGATGACTCTAAGTCATCTCACCTGCCGGGGAGTGAATAGTGACCCGTAGCTAGAGCATGCTTCCCCTTGCTCAGGCTGCCAGACTTGCTCCTGCAACACGGCCTCAGCAACAAGTGTGGAAAGCACCGTGTTAAGCCTATAGGCTAGCGATTAAGGCACACTTGAGGAAAGTGAATTATGTGGATCTGAAATGTCTTTAGGTAAAGGATCAGTTTTCTCTCTGCTAGGGATGCAAGATATGTGGAGTATAAAAGCATAGCCTGCATTATTTTAAAACAGAAAGGGTCGTCTCCTCTACATTTAGAGCGAAGTTGTAGGTGCATATGCTCAAGGTAAGTATCAGACCTACGAATAACTTGAAGAAAAGCACTATCTTGCAGCCCTAAGTTTCCTAAGCTTCTATAGCGAGAATTGCAATGTATCTGTTTGCCATTATAAGGGCATGTAACTCCACCTGTTCCTAGATGACTAACACAAGGTATTGAATTTTTTGGTGAAGAGGTCAATCTTTTCATTACTTAACAATTCTGTCTCTATATTTTTGTCGTATGTGCTATTAGTATTCTCTTTTACGTGTATGCTGACTTAAATAATAAGGCAGTGTCTGTGCAATATTCCAGGCAGTGTAACACAAAATTGTAACACAGAATGTATCTCCAGCAGTGTTCAGACAATCACTTAATCAGCAGTTCTGCTACCAACAGCTATAAAACCTTATATTTCTTCTTCATTATTAAAAGCATGTGCTTAGTCCTCTTGTACAAACTTGGCTTTTGCAGCATCTAGAAAAATCACTCACATTATCTTGGGACAAGGTAGGACCAAGGTCCTAAACTTCTGAAAGCTTGCTCATGTCTCAGGGACCTGTTGAAGAAGATTCTGAGACACTTGTCATTCAGGATGCGATGGCTGGAATATCAAACAGGTCAAAGATTCTACACTCCCTTTTCTGTAGGTAATATTTGTTTCTGCTTAACAGGTGATTTGTATATTGGAGGAGTGGCCAAAGAAATGTATAAATCCTTGCCAAAACTGGTGCACGCAAAAGAAGGATTTCAAGGCTGCCTTGCATCAGTTGACTTGAATGGACGGCTCCCTGATCTCATCTCAGATGCTCTTTTCTGCAATGGGCAAATAGAAAGAGGATGTGAAGGTATTACATATGCAGATATTCTTATATCTTTTTGTGTAAATATTGTGCTAATCCTGCTGAGTCTTGTTGATGCAGAGACATCTGCAGAGAGAGACTTTTACCTGCTTTAATTGATCTGAGCTGACCCTTCCTTATAAAAAGGACCACAAATGCATTAGTGCTATGGAGATAAATACCCTACAGCACACAGATTATTCTGAGAACAAGACTGGCAGGATATTTTGCATGTATTTTGTTTACTTCGACATATTTTAATTAATGATAGAAATAATAACAATTAGCTTCGATACAGTCCTTTATATCTTCATAATACTTAGACATCAGCTAATGCTGAGATGTTAGCTAATTAATGCCGTTTTTAAAACAGATATTTTGAGTTTATGAATTCTCAGCAAATTAATGGTACCAATTAAGAATAGTCTTCCCTCCAAATCTTTTCTGTATTTTGTGTTCAACCCCCAAGATTTATATTGTCACAAGCCTTCCTATCTGAAATCAGTGTTTTATCTTGCATTGCTATGTCTTTATTGACTCAGCCAGGGTATCATCAGATGTAAACCAGGTCAGAATTACAAGAAGTGTATTTGTAATTCAGGCGTGTCAATCTAACTATCTTTTCTATTAATCCCAGATTATTTTTACTTTGATTTGTTGCATAATTTCAATAAGTTCTCTGTTCATGCATATATATTTTATTCACAGCATTCTGAATTTTGTGACTCTTAAATTTTATGTTTTCCCCCTCCCTCAAGTGACATTCTCCTCTGGACAGAAAATGTATAAATAACATTGTAGAATCTCTTGTTCAAGTCTTGGTAATTTTGATGTCAAGTTTACTAAATTTACAAATAGACAGTAAAAAACAATCCAAGCAGTGCTTTTTCCTTCCCTCTCCCTCTCCCTCTCCCTCTCCCTCTCCCTCTTTTCTCACTTATGTTTCACCAGATAAAGTTTTCTGGCAGATAAATTTTGCCTTTTATTTTACTATACCTGCAGTACATTTATGCAGACAGAATTTACCTAGCATTTGATTAAGAGCTTAAATTCTGTTGCTGAAACATATAGATATACAAAACTCACCTCTTATCCCTAGCTTTACTGACTATGTATTTCTATCAGGAACAGAAAGATGTTTAAGCTGGATGTCATTGAGTTTAGGAAATTAGAGTCTGAATGATGTTAACAAGTTGCATGTCTACATTGCCCCTTTAGAGAGTGAATGTGCACTTTAATTCCATTATGCATTTCATAGCTTCTTTGAAATTTGTGTAATCTTCTAAATAGTTTTTATATAGTTCAAAGAAATATTACTATAAGCTTAGAATTCAAGTTCACCTTGTAAACCAGTGGCACACCTCAGCTATCAGTGAATTTAATAACGGTACCAACAATTTAATAAAGGTGCTACCGATGTCCCCTTTGATGCAGAGTTAGCTTTTTCCAGTACTAAAACCACCTAGCAGAAACAAAACTGATAAACCAGGTGTACAGTCTGGTCTCATGAAAAGTCTTTGCCCCACAGAAAGGCGCCCTTGACAACATGGACTAAAATATTCCCTTCCAGGTCTTTTGCTGAACTCTCATGGATGAGCTTCCATCTCGCTTGCAAGGGCTTGCCTACTTCAAGGCTCTCCCTGACACGTTTATTGCTCTGTTGTATGCAGGCCATGGATAAGAGCCGTAAAAAAAAGCTCTGACACCTGAAGCATGATTTAAGTCACTTGTAAATTTTGCTGCTTTCTGGGAAACTCTTTTATGCCTCAAGCTGCCCCCAGTTCTGCTGCCGTGTGTGTACAAGATGATCCCCATCTATCTCATGCTTAATCCTGCTGAGATCCCTGTGCTGTGTTACGTCCCCTGGGGTGTCTGCTCCCAAGAGCTCGAAGCACACGCTAGCAGAAGTAATTGCAAGCCCAGAAATGCTGGTCACAGCCTTTGCAGCTACTGTAGATGTCTTCTCCTAATTCACCAGCCAGTGCTAGAGCCTGCCCCATAGATGTGATACTCTTGGGTCTGGCGTTTTTCTGGTGCTTTGAGGATTCATTTCCCCACCTTTCAGGCATAACTAAGCTTGGGTGAAAACTCTTTCCCTTCTTCCACCAAAATGAAGCCATGAAGTATTACGAATTATTTTCATCTGTTAGAACTTGATTCTTAAAACACTAATATTTTTAATCACTTTACTATCATAAATACATGGCAAATTTTCTTTATTTGGAACATTTGTTGCATACCCACACATGGGAATGATGTCGCAACTTTTAAGGTTTACATTTAGAAGTCTCAGCGACATGCAAATATCTGCATTCTGTATCACTGTGAGTGCTGAATAAAATTTACACTTGGCTGAATCCACCTTGTTGACAAATTTTCAATGAATAAAATAGAAGCAAACAGCTGAAATTATAAAACGCTAAGTTGTTCTTCACGTTGTTGGCAGTCAATCCCAGATTTAAACAGTAACGGTCAGCCATGTTTTTCCTTAGTCAAAGCCATTGTAATTTCTCTATATGCCTTAAAAATGTTATAGAAATAGTAGAATTATAGAATATAGTTCTAATACTAATATATTAGGAAAATAATACTGTGTGTACATTACATATGTAATATATATACTAAAGATGAACTATATAAAACATTTTAAAGTATTTCTTAACATACATGAAGATTATTGGTGGTGAGATGGAACTTGTTTTTCATATATATTAAATAGTGTGCATGCCACCTAATAAAATGTGTTTTGTGTAATATATGTGTAGCGTATAAGTCCTCACATTACACAGACATGAGTAAGAGGCTACATCCAGTCAATTAAAAAGTCTGCAGTAAAGACTGAATAAATTAGAATATTTAAATAGAATGTGAATCAAAAGGTGAGTGCTTGAAATAATGTATGATAATATTTAACTAAATAGCTTGGTTCTGTAGTGTATATAGAAGAAATGTTATGGTAGATATTGTAATTCTTACTGACATTAAATAGCTCTCCTCTGTTGTTGTTGTGTTTTTTTTTTTAATTTGTTCTTTTTTAACAAGCCTGTTTTTGTTAAAACAAGTTCTTGCTCACTCTTAAGCTGGCCATAATGTCCGTTTTTGAAAAATGACTACTACATGTATGGCAAAATCTAAGAATGAACTTTATAAAAAGCAACATTTCCTCCCCTGTTTTTTTTTAACAAAAATGCAATCTGTGTTTTTGCCATACATATGTTTTAACATGCCATCTTTAATGTGCTTACAGGGTCCTTACAGTTTTTGTACTTTAAGTCCTTGTGACTTTTGCTCTACTTTTGCAAAGATGAGGAAATTTAACATTGCATAACTAAAGTGTAAATAAATGCATGAATATATAACATTTAGACACCTACAGATATTTTCACTTCATCTTGGTAAAGTTTCCGAGTAGCAGAATCTGGCAAGAAAAAAATCAAAGTGTCTTGTCAGCTATGGAATTCTGTCATGATCGTTCCCAGCTCAAAGAAAGAGTGATGTAATGCCCAAATGTTTAAAGTGGAACGTCTGGCCTCAGATCTCCTAAGACAACAAAATTGCTCTCGTTTGTGTGCCTACTGCAATCAAATTGGTTTAATCTATCAGTTTGAGGTATTATGATTATTATTTCACTTAGCACTGTCCTCCAACCTTAAGCACACTAATGACCCCTAAGCCCTAGTTCAGTGGGGTGCTCAAGTGAGTCATTTAAAGTAAGTAGGTAGCCATTGAACTGACTTGAACCGCATTCCTTTGGATTCCTGCAAAATACTGCCCAGCCAAAAGAATATCCTACACTGAGATCTTTGAAGGAGCTGTAAATTGACAGAAGGGTTAAATGGCTTTCTATCCAAAATGATTTAAATTTTAATAATCTTTAGGTCAGTTATTCCTTGTCGTCAGTGGCTAGCAGTGGAAGTTTCAAATGAATATATATACCTTCTCCAAAATGACTTACTAGAATTTTATAACCCCAGAAGCAAATTTTTCTTTGTAGCGTTTAGTATCGAGGGAGTTCCATGTACATGAGCCCATTGTAATCTCTGCTTCATGATCTAGGTTTCAATCACCATTCACTCCTGGCAAAGAAAGGACGGGGAAAAATGAGTACCAGAGAGGGTGATGGTGCTAATTATTCCTGAATTCAGTGTATGTGGACATGACAAGTGGCTAGTTCGGATTCAACCATGCGTTTACTTTGCTAATGCATTCATATCTATCCGAGAAAAGAAAAGGAAAAAAAACTTTTAATTTTACTTCATTACATGTCATCAGCTCAATTACCCATTATATTTGTAGTATAATACTGGCAAATTACTGCTTTCTTATTTTTGGCTTGCCTGAAGACTTATGGCTATTAGCATTAATTTGTTTGCATTATATGGCATTTCCTTCTCTCTTTAACAGCAGCATGCACTTTACTCTGAATGTTTTTTCTGTGTTTGCTGCCATTTCAATATTGCTTACTAACATTTAATATATTTTGCTTTTTTTATTTTGCTGACAAAGTTGCATTGATGAAAGCTGATTTGCAAGGTAGATAGACCTGTATGTATTAAACAAGACTGAAACCCCCAATGCACAGTTGTTTTTTTGCGATAAATGCTCTGTACATTTCAGAATCAATGTGTTTGTTTCAGATTTTATCTTTCACACCTCTAAAACAATGTGATATATGAACCTTCATTTTACAGCATAATTTGCATAAAGGCTTTCAGTCTTGACTATGTTTGTATAGTGGTTGCTTTAGTGCTTTGATCATACCTTTTAAAATTTCTTTATATTTCAGTAGTCTAGTTATGATTCTCTAGAAATAGAATAGCTTTGTTTTTCATGTGTATGTCACATTTTGGCATGCCAGTTCATTAGTAGTCTGATTTTCTTTATTTCCCCTTAAGAAGGAACCTGCATGGGATCCCTAAAGCATGTGAATCAGTACTTGCCAACATTCCTGCAAAATAATCCCAAACTTCTCTTAATTTCAGATCCAATTTATTTAAAGTAATATCTGGGATTAAAAGCATTCTATAATGGAGCTTCCATTTTTGTTGTTTTGATTTGCTTTAATTTTATTTTCCAATCTTTAGTTTCCTCTCCTGAAGCTTTGTTTTCTGTGGCATCTGGCTTTTCTGATCGAAATGTATTTACAGGAAAAAATAATTATGATTTTTTTAGAAAATATTTAGCCAGTTTGGTCTGAGATGCAGTTAACAAATAACTTGCAACAACTTGGAATTCCACTGTTCTAGGAACAACTCTATGCCAGTTTGTGCATTTTTGATGTATTTAAAAGCTAAAGGGAAAAAAATGCATATAGTGTTACATGCTGCTCTGTACAACAGCAAGTTTATGTCCATTTTACTGGGTAACTCTTCGCTCATTTGTCTTGAGATGTTGGCAAATAGTTTATGTGATCCGATGCGAAATAGCTTTCTTTGGAAGACAAAGTGCAAGTCTTTTCTGTGTGTTCTCGTCAGGCCCCAGCACAACGTGCCAAGAGGATTCCTGTGCAAACCAGGGAGTCTGCTTGCAGCAGTGGGACGGGTTCAGCTGTGACTGCAGCATGACCTCCTTTAGTGGACCGCTATGCAATGACCGTGAGTACATGACAAAACTCTTATGGGGAAGCTTTGGCGCTCTAAGGCAGCGTTTGCAGCAACTGTCTTAAGGTTTATATTATTTTAATGCTTAAATGAACTGTCAAACTCTGTGATAATGCGTAAGGTTTGTGGGAAGGACATAGCTAAAATGCACACTATAAATTTTGGACAATATACAATATCTAACGCTGGCAGAACTTGGTTTTATTGCGCTTGATTTCATGTCTAATGTACTGGTGGTTACCTGTCTGAGTCGGTCTCTTCTTGCGCAAACGTTGCAAATATTTTTTTCTAATTGAAAACCTTTTACATTGTATTATCTTAAGCTATACTGTAATTTTGTAGCATTATATCATGAGGGCTATAATTACTGTGAGGCAGTTGACAAGGCTCATTATCTCCCTTTGTAGATTTCTTTAGGTGATGCGCCAAGCAAGCTAATAACAAAAGCAGTCCAAGTAATTTGCTTTTTAAAAATTTCATCTGAATGAAGCTACGTAGCATACACCAACCATTTGGTCTTTTTAGAAAAGGTTAAATGTGTCGTAAATATGGCAGCTGATTCACCAGTGTCATAATCTAGTGTTACTCTCATCCTTATTTACCTAAATAGAATTCTGTTGAAGTGAAAGTGGAAAAATAATGCAACAATCTCATAATGGTCTGCGGTAACTGATTCCACTGAAATACTGCGTTTTCTTTTAGGTCAGCACTTTTCAGATAACCATAACTGAAATATTTTTGTATCAATATAAGGAGTGAATTTCTCTTAGTCTTGGCATTTTTATTTCTGTGACCACTTGCACTTAACTGGATGAAAATCTGGTGGTAGGAAGTGTAGGCAGCTGTCTAGTCAAGCATGTTGGATTTTTGTCTTGTTCTCATTCTCCAGGCTACAGCAAGCTTGCACTTTCTTGGACAAACGTTAAAATGTCAGCATAATTGCTTTCATCTGAACAGCTTTTGGTTCAAATTATGTCCAAAGACTAGCAAGTAAAATATATGCAAACACTAAAATAACTATTCTCAAGGAATTTTGCATTTTTGACCATGTTAGAAGTAGATTCATCTCAATCTTTGTAGTTGCTACTACAATCCTGTAGTTGTTGGCATGGTAGAAATCAAAAAAATATATATAATTTGAGCTAGTTTGGAATTTACTTATGCATACTCATACTTACTTTATGCATATGAGTTTGCCCTTGCCAACAATATATGTGTTTGGTCATGCTGCTAAGCATATATTCTTGAAGATTTCAGTCCACAGTCTACTCCAGGAGAAAAAATTTTCATTTCTTTGTTACTTTTTACATGATTATTTATTTTCTTTTGGAGTGTCTGAGTAAATCCAAGTTTTTCTGAGAGAAGCTGAAAACTAAGAAAAATATATATATCACCCACACCTAGCGAAGGAGAATCTGTGTCTATAAACTTGTTTTACTAGTGACTGGTGTATGGATCTAGAATATTCTGTAAATGATTTCTTCAAGTGCCAGCTATTTTATAAAGTTAAACAGACTCATAAACTTGTATTTACCAGTCTGTGAAAGCTCATTTGCACGTTTATTGACTCCATTTTACACTATCAGAAAATGTTCAGTATAACCATTTCTGATGGTAATAAAGGAGTATCTTTGGTCCATGGCCATGGACTTATTTTTTGCCCAAATAAGTCATTTTTTAAAATGTTCTTCTATCACAAAACACAAAATGTAAATTTATATGAGTTATGAATGTTTCCTGGTAAAACACTGAGCCTGGTAAATATGCATTTGGCTAATGCCTATCTTGGCTCCACAGGTTCAGATTTCAAAGATCTGCAGTGAAACCTCTCTCTCATGAGGGAGATTCTTCATCATAATATACATGAGAGAAAGGAGGGAAGATGATGTAATAATTTCAGTATCATCTAGATGTGCCTAAACTCGCTGCTTTGCTTGGAAAGAGCATAATGAAAAGAGAAACAATAAAGTGTTACTACAGTTTTTAGGAACTTGCATAGGTTACAAAACACAAGGAAATCTTTTGTAACACTTAAATAAGCTGAATTCCTTTCATATCAAAAAAGGTCTTAGTGACAGCTTTGGAATAGCACCTTCTTGTTGCTGAAAATCACAGTACACTTCAGAGGAATTTTAAGTGTATTTCTGAGCTGTCTATCCTAGCATGTTTCTGTAGAAGATCATGGAGCTATGCTGATTTACACAAGCTGAAATCTAAACCAGTACTGCTACATAGACAAACTTTTGATTCATTTTCCATGTGAATGCAAGTAAAATGGAGTATTCGGGACATCAAAGCCTCGCAGGTGGGTTTTAGAGTAGCAAAAATCTGAGAATGTGAGACTACAATGTTACCCAAAAAAGTAAATGTCAGTGATGGTAAGAGAAACGGTTAAAATACACCTTGCTTATGGAGAATGGCATCCTTCCCCTTGAGCTCTTCTGCCCCTGCAGCTGCTAGTTAACATATTCTAGCACAAATGTAATAGAACCTCAGAAGGGTTGAGGATGGAAGGGACTTTTGGAGATTGTGTAGTCCATCCCTGCTGATCAAAGCAGGATCAGCAGAAGATGGTTAGGACATTGTACAGGTAGTTTTTGAATTTCTCCAAGAGTAGGGTCTTGTCCACCAGGACCCCCATGTCCTTTCCTGCCAAGCTGCTTTCCAGCTAGCTGCCCCAGTACTGGCGCATGGAGTTGTTCCTTCTCAGGTGCAAGTGCCTGAATTTCCCTTTGAATATCATGAGATTCCTGTCAGTTCATTTCTCCAGCTTGTTGAGGTCCTTCTGAATGGCAGCATAACCATCTGGTGTATCAGCTACTCCTTCCAGTTTTGTTCCTTCTGCTATTTGCATAAACTTGCACAAATGACCTTACTGTATTTAAGCTGATATTTTCAGCATGTCTCCCAAAGTGAACTCAATGCACAAAGATTTGGCATGCATATCATTCCTGGGCTTTACAGTGAAAATCATTCTTGTATCATTCTTGTCTTTAATTTCCAAAAGACAGTTGGAGGAAATAATGAAAGAGCTTTTTTGAAAGGAGTGATAATGCATTCTGCTGTTATATTATGTAAGAAATTTCTTTAATCTTTTCTATAAAAGCAAATTATTACTCTTCTATTGCTCACCATATTATTTCAGGTGAAAATGAGCAGAGCTTGAAATAAACTTCAGAATAAGCAGCCTGTGAAGCAGGTTCTCTTTTCCCAAATCCTAGGACGCTAGAAAGAGGAAGATTTTATTGACCTTAGTTTAGGAAATGTACTCCCAAGTAAAATGACCTGTCCGGCAAGGACAGCACTACAGTTTTACAAATGTATTCAGGAACACTCACAGTTTTAATTAAAAGTTTCAGTTATTTTAAATCTCAGTGCTCCAGTACAATGAGTATGGAGTGTCTGTCAGCTGTAAATCTCTACGATGGCACAGGTGGAAGCATTCTGTGAGGCATTGTTTCCTATTTACTGAAAGAGAAGCAAGACAGACAAGTTTTGACCCCCAAATGACACACAGATTATCTTTTTCTTTTTTTTTTTCTTTTGGGATGATACGGCACTTGGAGATGCAGGGTAACAGTGCTCTTTAGATGTGATAGGAAGGAAGTGCTGTATTGGTAAGTGTAAAGCAGACCGGTATCAATTGTTCCGACAAAACAGAATTATATAGAAGAGTGTACAAAAAGGACGGTTAATGGCTGTTCTTACAAATGGATGGCTGGTGCAGCTCCTCAGAGAAAATGCATCACGAACAGCCTAACTATTTCTAACAGCAGGTAGTGTAGTGAAAACCGTCCTCCCAGCGTGTTCAGTCTTTTTGTAAGAGCAAGGTCGGAAATGATTCTGGCCAAACTGAACCAATCTATAGGAGGGGATTTGCTTTCTATAAGTTTACATCTGTTTTTACTAGCACAGTCTTTAAGTATAACTGTATTAGTGAGTGCAATGTCATGTTTGTGGAAACAAATATCGCTATTATGGCATAGAAAATAGCAGACATAATAACATTGTCACATTACATTAGTATAGAAATGTTCTGTGCCAAATTGCAGGGCAGCTTCAGCACTGCCTGTTACCATAAGGGAATAATGTATTGGAGTTATACTTGTGGTGGTATAGCTAACACTGTGTCAACACTTCCATTATAATTCCTTCCTAAGGGGTTAGAGCTTCACCACACTCAATCTTCTGACTATGAATTTGACATTCTTGACCACCGTGAGTGAGGAACTTTCTTAAAAAGCTCTCCTATTTTATTTCGAACTCTTATTTTATTAAGAAAAAATCCAACTCTTTGGAATCCTTTAAATGGAGAACTGTGTCACTGTTACCAAACCAGTTCCCTGAATGTGTATTAGTTTTCTGAAATTTGATTGTTTTATAAAGATGTTGCCTTTCAGTTAAGATGATTTCTGTTGTAATGGTTAGGTTTTACTTTAAATGAATTCAGATGTTAATAGTACCTGTGTCATAACTTAATTGGAGACGGGAAGTTCAAGGAAAGGCTACGAAAGTGCCTGTGCATAAATGGGACTCAAACAGGAGGAGCTGAAGGCTGTATGCAGTTCAGGGCTTATCACGATGCCAGGGATGTGGTCAGGTTGTTCACACAACCGTGGATGAATGCAGGTTCTTGAGGAAGCACTGGAATGAGGAGCAGGTAGAGTTGTTCTTTCTGCGCGAGAGCAGTGCAGGTGTGTGGAGCTCTGCCTGGCGGTGGACGAGGAGCAGCTGAGAGTGCTCAGGGTCGGGATTAGAGGGCCAAGCAGTGTGGGTGGGTGTCACTACAGACTGCCTGATCAGGAAGAAGGTGTGAGCGAAGCTTTCTTCAGGCAACTGGCGACAACCTCGCCTTCACAGGCCCTGGTCTTTATGGAGAGCTTAAAGGAAAACATAAAAAGGAAATGTATAGCGATGGAAGGGAGAGATTATCTTGGGGGGGATATAAAGACAGCCTCTGAGCATGGAAGTGCGGAGTTAGGAAAATCAAAATAGGAAAATCAAAGTCATGGTGGGTCTGATGGGGGACATGGAGGGCACCAAGAAGGGCCTCTGTCAGAAGTAGGAGGAAGATTAGTGAGCACACAGGATGGCTGCTGCATGGAGCAGGGCACGTGCCGATGAAGGATGTGGAAAAGGAGAAGGCCTATTTTATCTCAGTTTTTACTGGTAAGAATTGCCTTCAGCATTCCCAGACCCCTGAGACCCATGCAAAGGTTTGGAACAAGGAAGCCTTGGTGGAGGACTGTCAGATTAGGGAACTCTTAAACAAACTGAACACACACAGGTGAGTGGGATCTGATCCAGGAATCAAGGATATTACAATTCTCTCCTCAGAACAGTGTTTGGGGAATGCATTAGGTTATACACTGACGCAGAAGTAAGCCAAATATTGAGTCAGTATTTAACTTCTGCAATAAATGAACAATTTGATAAAAACTGGTCTTAACTGCAGAGCTCTGATCAGAATGGGCGAATTCTTGAACTGGGTAAAACTGGTACTATCCGAACATGCAATTAGCAGTGATGTAGTAATCCATATGCTAGAGGTTAAGGGCCTCATTTAGTGTTGCACACAGAAATATGGACCTGGCTTTACCAAGATTTGTTAACTTTATCCATGAAAATTAACATCACTTTTGTCTATGATTATAAGAAGGAAGTATTTATTCTTTTTTTTTTTTTTGTCATCACCAGTAACTTATTAATGACCTCGAACTACCATATTATGTTTGCATTGGAGTAGACATTTTCCTCTCTCAACTTTTCTTTTGTGGGAATGTAAATCAGAGGTTGATATTCATACATTATCTGCTTTATATTATTAGTCCAATATGACTGGTTTAGATCCTTTTACCACATACATTTCTTTCACATTCATTAATTGCATCATTTTGACCTTTTGCCATTCAGAATATAATGTCAGTTTTCTTGCTACTTTTGTAAGATGTGTGTATATATATTTATATATATATGTAAGATGTAATTTTAAACATTGCAGATTAAGACTTTGCAGTCTACAAAGACTTTGTAGTCTTTGCTAGCTACAAGTAAACATATAACCCGCTATGAAGAAAAAAAAAAAAAAGAGAGGAAGGAAAATTCCTATGAGTACTTTAGAACTGATTTGATTTCTGACTCCAGTTGCTGAAAATTAAAAAATCCGTCCTTGATAACATACCAGTCTGAATACCTCATATGATTATTTTGCCATGGAGGCTCATGGTACACAGGAGAAATAAAGAGAGCTGTGTACAAAATTACAATTCAGGGCAAACTACTAGGATGAACTAATTGAAGAAGTCTCAATTTGTTCAGCTTATCTTATCCAAGGTCTATCTGTAATGAATAACTGGAATTTTTGGTGACAAATATCAGTGACCTAATTGGTACCGATTTTAAAGGAAGCAGGATTTCATATGTGCAGGAGTTTTGAAAAATGCAGGATTTGGTAGGTTTAGGAGAATTAGAAAAACTGTCTAAAAAGTCAGGAGAGCGGGAGGAGCACCTGTGAGCTGTGGCTCATTCAGTTCTTGTTGAAATCCTCATGAGGGTAGACCACACCATGAGCCATCAGGTTGCTGTTTGAGAGTGCTCTGCACAGCACTAGGAGAAGGAGTCTTATGTAGACATGGCAGTACTTTTGCTAGCTTTTCATGCTGTAACAGCTTGCATCTGATGGGATTTCTCTCTCTCCCCGCAACTTGCCACCCCCATTTCATGTAGGGAGTATGTAGTATGTATTTTATATTATGTACATTTTGACTTTTCATTAAAATATTTTCCATTTCTATTAATTATGAAAGTTAACAAGCACATTCTTCTTGATAGTATGAAAAAAATGTTTTACAGTAATAGAATACATGGAAATTCTGGAGTAGCTAATTTGTTGATCTACACCCAGATAGTTAGGTAACAAGGAATTTCAAAATTCCTGAAACAAAGTAGAAACTGTACCTTTAAAAAAGAGAAATGTTTGACAACGACTGGAGAAGCTATGAGAATTTTTATAATAAACAGGAATAAGGGAAGCTTCAAGTGTGAGACATGGCAGAGATAGCCAAAAAGGAACCTTTTAGGTAACCAGAATAAATTGTTATATTTGTGCTTGTATCTTGGGTGGAAGTAATTATATAACATTTGGCATGCTCACAGATATTTTCTGTTTCACCATATTAAAAATGGAACATAGTGTCAGAAAATTGCAAGCTTCTCTATGCCTGTGGAAGAATCAAGGGAGTATTTAAATTGAATTTTGGTATGTCAATAATATCTTTCTCTTATTAAAGACATAACAATTTTGTAAATCAAATCCTAGAAGTGTTTCCGATGTCATAAAGGTGAAAATGATTAAAGGTTAATTAAATATATTCTCATGGAACTAAAATTGTTTTGTTGGATATCATTAGACTCCTTTCTCCAGAACTTTCATTTATTACAATTTAATACCATGCTACATACAGTTACATCTGAAACTTGTGTGGCCAAAGTTTACTCACTAGAGTAAGCATATTGGGCTGATATTGTCATTGTTCTTTCTGGTAGATTTATCTGAAAAAAGTACTAATTTATTCTCTCATCCTGCAAAATATAACATTCTAACAATACCATGTATTAAAATCAATTTTAGATAACTAGGAGGGATCCTGAACAAGATTAATCATTATGCATGACACAGCTGGAGCAGCTGTTTTAGTTTTGCAATGATGTCAGTCACTCCTCTCCAGCAAAAGAGCTTCATGAGTAAGTCTTCTTTAATGGATATCAGCTGCAGGGATCACAATAATAACTGCAGCATCTTTATATTTAAAGAAAAGAATGAGGAAGAAAAAGCTATTCCAAGCAGTGTCTTCTATAACACAGAAGAGCTTGAAGTATAGAAGGGGGTTTTGATGTGAGAAATCTATTTTATGTGTAAGATATGTGAGTATAATGGCACGATGATGGGTGACACTTCAGAAAGATAAAATTATTCAGTCTTTCTGAAGTCTGTACAACTGGACCCGGGTTACTATGGCAACCTGGTCTTCCCCAGCATGTATTCCTGCTTGATAGACACACAGGTAGCTTAGATTCAAGGTAACAACATACGTGTAAGGAAATAGTATGCTCATTACCAAATAAGATCTTATTGGTTGGTATGATCTTTGGGGCCTTCTTTTGTGTTTTCGCATTGCTGCAGAAAATTGAGTTAAAGAAACCCTTGCTATGAAAAACAGAGTATACACCCAAGGTTCAAAAGTTCTGCAGAATGCAAAAATTGCATTCTGCAGAATTTTTGAACCTTGGGTGTATACTCTGTTGCATTCTGGTGTGCAAAGGTTTGGTGGAGTTTCTGGGCAGCTGAATATGGAAGCATGTGCTGGAGTATTGTCAAGACAGAGAAGATAATGAATTATGCAGATATTTTAACTGCTTTCATGATTTTATTCTGTTCTCATGCTATTTTGACTGTGTTTTGACCACTTCTAACTGCTGGGTATGTGGAGCTAGCAGGCAAGTTGGAACAAAATTTCTCTACTCTTCCTAGGACGTATAAGCTTGCCTATTCTTTCTTGATATCACATGTAATATTTAAGAGGCTTCAGTATTTCATTTCAAGTGATGCTTATGGATTTTGTACTGATTTTGTGTTGGGAAGTCTTCATAACTATTTTCTTCCTGGGCATTTGAGGAAATTATGAAACAAGATAACAGAGTCAGTAACAGCAGGATGCAAAAGAACTGATGGAATAAGTGCTCTTGTGGTTGAAGGAATTTTATAAGGCTTTCCTATCTGGTTGGCATAATGAAGCAGACTGCAGAATGAGGTCTCAGCCATATGTAGAGGTACATCATTTTGCTGTAAACTTCCACACACCAAAAGCACTTAAAATGTATGATATACAGTACTCAATGTCAAAATGCATTAATATTTACAGATACCGTTTGCAAATCATTGTAGGCTCTGAGTCTGCCTTACCATACAAGGAAGTTCTATCTATAGCCTCTGTTTGTTGTTTTAAGATTCTCGCTCTTCTAAGCAATGTAAATCTTCAGAAAACTTCCAGTCAAATCACTGGGCTCATATTTGGGTTGTTTAAAATATTTCATAGAGAGACCAGAGTATGCTCAGTTTAGGAACTTAATGCTAACTGAGAATTAGCAGCTATGGGTTATTGTGGTCTCCAATATAAAGATGCAATATAAGGAACTGAAAAGACTCAACCCTTCTAAGGGTGTTTTTTTTTTTTTTGTCACTTATACAATACAAATGTTGTGGTGTTCTAGGGCCAGCAGTGTGCATACGCAACCTGAGATCAGGCAAGGACAGGTCCTTGCTATCGGCAACTTGAAATTCAATCACAATTTCATCTCAAATCTCCAGTTTGAGGACCCATTTCAAACTATTGAAGTTCATAGTTGCCACATGCACTCATGATGCCATCCCTTTCACAAAGATTTATCAGAGTTTTGAAATCACTTGAAAAATCTTTCTTCTCTGCTTTTCTTTTTATCTGCTTTTTTTATCCCATCTTCTGAATCTCTGAATCTCTTTAGCCTGAGTCCAGGTGGGCTAAATTTCTTTCAGATCAGTAGTAGTTATAGGTTCATTTTCTTGGAATTTTGATTTTAACCACTGATTCTGAAATAGCAGATGGTCATATCTTTCTCTTATGTTAGTTTACTTCAAACACTCGTGTTTTTTTACTGCTTACTGAAGGAAGCCTTTTCTTGAAACTTCATGAGCTGTAATTGTAGCTGCTGTTACCTATTTAAACAGGTTTATGGCCAGCTTGTGTGCCTGTTTTTGACCTGGGGCCAGTATTCTCTGGAGGGGAATCAGAGGCAACACAGTGCTGGGTGCCATCAGGAGCAGCCCTTCAGTCCTTCACTGCTCTCATGCTGTAGAGGAAGCCACCTTGTAATTCAAGTTTCCTGCACTCTTTCTCCTTCAAGCAATGGCTTGCTACTATCCAAGCTTGTAAATTAATTTTAGGATTGTCTCGTTTTTGTGTGTGCCTTGTACAGGAACGTGTGCATTGCTCACATGCAGTGAATCCAGGACATTTGGGACTCAACTGAGAGATACATCTGTGGATGCATAGATCAGCTATATGGCACATACCCAACAGTTGCCCCATATTTCTGCGAAGCATCAGAAGCCCTGCACGAGTGTGCTTACATTTTGCATAAGCAGTAGCTTGGGCACATGTTAAACACGTCAGGGTTGCTGTGCGTGTACATCTGAGTGGTGGCTCTTGCACAGAGGGTTAAAGAGGGCTCCAAAGTGTCAGCTCAGCACACATCTACTCAGCAGCTGGTAGCCGTGCGGCCAGAGGACAAGTTTGGGATTCCTGAGCAACCAGCAGTTCGGACAAGCTGTTGGATATCTGAAAGTATTGGTCAAGTATGAAACCCTCTGTTTTCACCCAGGCTTCAAAGGTTAAAACAGAGGATGTTCAGGGGGCCACTTCAATATTCGAAAATCTTATCCCACCTGATCGCTCTCTTAGACCAAGTTCTGTCTGAAGCTTGAGCTCCTGTTTTATTCAGTCTTTTCATTTTTCTTTTCTGTCTCTTGAAAGGAAGGGGAAACATTTTAATAGGCTTCCTTCTGTAATCCCTGAGGGGAAGTCTTTATGGCAGGAAAATATTCAAAATGATAGTATCTCTGTAATTGATTGCACTACAAGGAATAAATGAAAAATGTTTCTAAATTTGCTAGACCAGTAGTGGCATGTCAGGTCAAGTTCAGATGCTTTCAGTACTGAGAGGGTTTAATTTCTGCACAACTGAGGCCAGAAATATTTTAAAAATCACAAACAATTGGGGAAGATTTTACTGTGCAAACATAATCACATTTCCCCCTGAAATTCTGCCCCAGCCAGACCCTTTATCTTTCTAGTCTTACTTGCTGCCTGTGTGCATTATTACTGATATTTAATTTGAACAACTTAATGCAGCTTTACGGAGATGACAGCCAGCCTCAAAGAAAACATTCCCTCTGTAACGCTAACAAATGCACAGGGCTGAGAGATAATATTTTCACTGAAGGTTAACCTTTTCCTGTGAATGATACAGTATGTCAGACAACAGGGTAAGACTTGTAGGTACTACTTTGCAAGATGATAACACAAATGATTTGTATTGTGCTTTCAGGCATCTAGAGAAGGTATGTCCTTAATTTGAGTTTTTTAGTATCAGTGCACTGCATGTGTTTTTGTCTGGTTGTATATTGACTGCAAGATAATTGCATTACCCAAGGAATTCCTCTAGTTTGCTTCTCAGTTCCATTCTCTAATTATTAAATTAGGATTCATTAGCAGTTAATGCTAAAGTGTAATAGCTGCAATGTTGTAGAATTTATTATTGAACTTATTCTTTTGGAAAATGTTAGGATTGTAGGATTGAAAGTCCAAAACAGAAAGGTCTTCTGCATGCTGGAATAGCATCTGAAGTGGCAACATAAGATTCCCAAAACACCCTACTAAATGTAATCTTACAGGAAAACTTTCCAAAAGAGATCTGTTGCTTTATTTACTATTAAATTTTGTTTGTTTTTAAAGATAAAGCATAAGAAAGAGAATAGGAGAATGGGGAAGATAAGGAACAAAAGCCTTGCATATAAGTATTAGCCATAGCACAGCCCTACCTCATAAATTTTGGGGGAACAGTATCTTACTTCCAGACTTAGTTTGCCCGGAAGTCCGGGTTGTTTGAAAGCATCAATATGTCATCAAATTTTGTTTCCCCGCTATAAGTATTCTGGAATAAATTCTGTATATATGTTTGTGCTCTAAAAATATTGTCAGGGTACAATTGTACATGGATTTGTAATTGTGGTCTCATGTGAGCATACAAGTTTAATATAATTATTATATAATTAATTTAATATATCAATTATATTTTAAAATATTCCTTCATATCACTGATTAAGTAATTCTGAAAGTTTCCCTTTTTATCACTCTATTAAAATACTATTGTATATTTTCAAAAAAGAGGATAGAAAATTTAAATATGAACCAACAACAATATTCTAGAAATCTGTTCTCAGTGTGGTTTTGTATTTGCCAATAACCTTTTTTTTTTTTTTTTTTTTTAACCATGAGGCATTTTCTAAAGTTTTCAGTTACATTTCTGGCTTTTTGCATATGTGAACGTTCTTTTTTTTTTTTTTTTTTTTTAACCATGAGGCATTTTCTAAAGTTTTCAGTTACATTTCTGGCTTTTTGCATATGTGAACGTTCTTTTTTTTTTTTTTTTTTTTTCCTCTCTTTTTGCTTGTGTATAGATGGGCTATGGTGGAAAAATATGAACCTAAAGATGAGATGAGTAAAGATGAGGTTTGATATGAGTTTGCACATTGCAGGAATTCTGATGTCTAAGCAGCTGTGTGAAAATGCAGGCATTTCATTAGATGGGTGTGTTCAGCTGGGAGAATATGCTGGCCATTCATCTTTGTGGGCAAGTAGAAATAACAGGAGCACAGGGCAAATACACTGCTCAGAGTTCCCTGAAGACCTTTGGGGTTTCACACTCATTTATTTTTTGTAAGAAGTTTAGAATTTTTTTATTGTTGTGTGGAAGCACATGGTTTAGTTCTTCAGGTTGGTGGCTGATAACCTGTAATTACAGTCTTGGTTGTGTGCTGCCAATGCACAAAGGGAAACCATGGCGAGCCACTCCAGTGACTTTTCAGCAGGAGTCACTGAATATTGCTCATGCTTTTTTTTATATAAAATCCTGTGTAAGTCTCACTATCATAAAAAAAATTACTGAAGTTATAAAAAGAAAATTAACTTTGAGAGAAAGCATCATAAAATCGTGAGCCGTCATATCCCACTCTGCTGCAGACAGCAATAAAAATGTTTAAAAAAAACATGAAGAACATGTATTCCTGGCCAGGCTACCCCTATTTTGCTTAGTCTCAGCTATTTAATGTATAAATTATTTAACTTACCCTTGTCTTTAAAATATAACATTTATGTTCAGTTGTAAATCAATTTTTAAAAGGGGACCATTCACAGTAATATTTGTTTCCATTGCCATCTGTGCTGTAAAATTTTTATTTATTAGTACTTTTATTCCATTTAGATACAGCGTGTGATTTATCTGGTTCCTTGGCTTAGTAAACATTTGGGTAGTAATTCTCTGCAGTTATGGCTGAATTTGAGGCTGCTTTCAAGCACTCCAAGACCTTTTTATTATTATTATTACTTTTTATTCCTGTTGGAGTGGCATAAAAGGGCCTTAGGTCAAAATCAAGAGAGCTGGAGTAATTACCTAAAGAAGATTGAATGCAGTGGTGCTGTGGGAGTGGGAAATCTATCCCCACCCCTTGCCACCCCACTGCTATAAAAAGGCAAAAGGAGTCCAAAAGGAAATCAGGAGTTTCCTTCTGGCTCTGCCTGTATTTACCTGGGTAGTCACTGGGGCATGTGAGGGACATGTGGATAACCATATATCCCCCTTCTCACTCCTCAGTATGGCTTTTCTGACAGCGTAAGCAGGAGCAGTTTTGGGCTCATTCGTCCAGACTGTTGTGTTATCTAGCAAATGGCAGAGTGTAACTTTTCAAGGAAATCAGCATTATCTAACAATAAACAGCTTTGCACACTCCGAGCAGCAGAATTTCAGAGCGCTTTATGAAAAACATTGAGTTGGGATCTGAGTTCCTGTGTGTTAGATGTAATAGAGAAATGTGATATTAACAAAATAATTATACATCTTTAACCTCCTTATGAGCATTTTTTTTCTGAAAGGTTTACAGGATCCCAAAAGAATATGTGAAATTATTCATATGAATACATGTATCAGTTCCGCAGACAGTGAAAAATAATCATGACAACCATGACATACCTGCATGCTAAGTATCACTTCTGAAAGCTATTTCCTTTCAGTGCTCTGTGATTATGCCGTGAGTAGTCAATTGTAAAGATTAGACTGCAAGCAATTTGTTTGATGTTTCTTAAAAGTAATTTATTTATTTATTTATTTATTTTAACCTATCTGACTCATTTTGTTGCAAGTAAATTAAAATGCTACAGAGCTGAGACTGGCTATTATTGCCAATTGTGACTTGAATGGCGTGCTTTGGTATTAGTATTCCTAGAAAGACTTTTTTTTTTTCCTCCTGTTCTTGCAACATGTAGCTGTTGTCTCAATATATCTCTAAACTGGAATAAATTAGTATAGTGATAAATCAGCTGTAGTAAAAAAAAAATCTCATTATATTACTTTTATTTCACCTTTTTAAATATTTCCCAGTCTGATTTTCACCTGGGAAATATTTCGAGCCTCTTCTTTTGGGGTCAAATTCTGCAGACAGCCAGGCCAAGCCTGTGCCGAAGTGTGGGTCTACCACCTAGCTGTGTAAGGGGTACTATGGCATGGGGCCATTATTAAATTTACTATATTCTTCTGTGGTTCCTGGCATCTCATCTACTGAGAAACCATCAAAATGAGCTCCTCAGGCAAAACATCCATTACATTTTCTTTAGAGGAAAAAAAATTCCTCTGTTAATTTCCTGCAAATCGCATTTGCTTTGTGATTCTGCAACCAAGCCTATCAGTACAACTGTGCTAATCGTTAGGAAGTTGTGCGAGCGAGGGGCATCCTACAAATACAACTCTGTAACTAAAACAGTATTCTAAGGGGGTTTGGTTTTGTTTTTCCTGTGTGGTTAAAGCCCTATAGCATGTGATTTTGTGCTTTATTTCTCTCCTTAAAAATCCTTGAGTATTTTGTTTGACAGAAATAACTGCTCTTACAGTGTACTTTTTTCTTTTATATAGTGTAGTTTAATGATAGAAAATGGATGTCTCGCAGATAAAATTACATACCGCGTACTACTATGTCCTGTCTCAAAGATTTAAGCTCTGTAATCTTTTAAAAATTGATCATTAGTCACTTATCTTTCATAATGTTACCATTGGCTAAAATTTTGGAAAACAGTTAAATAGAAAGAAAAAGGAATAGGAGGCAGTGGGTAGCATTTTGTGGGAAGACCATTAGAAAGGAGTAGGGAGTGAGCAGAGAAAGTATATCTTATAAAAGGTTTCAAGACCCCAGAAATCCAAGATGGAAAAAGAATTATTCAGGCTTTTAGCAACACCCGGTCAGTTTTTCTCCTGTTTACTGTACTACAAAAGTCTTTGCACCCTCAGGAAACCTTATCATCTCATGAAAAAGAAAATTGGGAAAAAAAGCTGTAACGCCATTTGTGCAGTGGATAAGCGGTTTCCATTCCATTATTCCATTGTATTCCCGCACAATTGAAATCCGCGGCTCTGTTGCTCTTCTGAGAAGCTTAATTTCTAAAGTTAATACAAGACTATTCAAATTTCCATTTTTTGAGTTAGGCATCTCAAGGGGGTGGTACTTTCTATTGATATTTTAGTATTGGTTTGATGAAAATAGACAAATTCTCTCATCAGACAACCATGTGAGTGCAGTGATGAGATTATATTTGTCACATGCAGCAAAGTTTGTTCAGAGAGCCAGAATTTTTCAAATGACTTGATGAGTCAAATTCATACCAACAGCTAGAATTAGCTCTGGTGTTTCTGTTTGCAAGAATGTGCACTGTGTTGTGTAGTGAACGGTAATCTACAGTTTATGTAATTAATATCTTGCTTTTTCCTAGTTGCTTCTAAATCCTGGAAAAATACTAAGAGTGAGTTGTGCTATTTGAGACCAGGAATACTTAATTTTTTAGCATTGATTTTGGTTAGGAATCAGAACATGCTCTATTTTACATTATTGTGCTCTGATGACTTTCTCATTTTGATTTCAGCAGCAAAATTAGAGCAGAGGCTTTCCCATGTTAGGCTTAGATCTGTCGAATCCACTCTTTATTACTGGCTTCTGAGGAGAGTTTAAAATTTGAATAGCTGACTACCTACAAGAAATGATAAAATTTAAGATATATTTACATTTATTCTAGTGCTAGATTTGCTTTCCTAACCAATTAGATATCTAAAGGAGGGATATATAGACTCATCTGGCTAATTTCGTATTTGGTGGGGAGTTTTTGAGGCGAAGGCAGGGATGGAGGAAGAGGCATTGCTGTTATGATGTCTTTATTACACATCATCTAGTTGCTTAATCCTTGTTTACAGCTTCTCCTAATCCTGTTCTTAGGCTTCCAATATAACAAAGGTTGATTTACTTTAGCTACAGAAATTCTGGGTATTTTAATTAAATACTGTTTCTGTTAAGCATTTTAGCCCACAATGCTCAGTACTGAAATTTCACTTTGCTTTAGAATTTGGTCCATGTGATTATCAGGGTAGAATTGCAGCCTTTGCACTCTCTGCTAAGGCTGGAAAATTGCTTAGACTGAAATGATTTGCAAATTTCTGCACATCAAGGGGTTGCCTGCCAAGATGCTGCTTTTCACAAATGTGGTTCTCGCACAGTGGGAACGTATATGGTCAATTGCTCTCCAAGAGATGCTTTACTCTCAAATTTGCTTTCCCTACCTTGAGGCATTTTCATGTTAGTTCCAGGTGCCTGTCATGGAGAGCTACATCTGACTGTCTACATAATCATTTTAGGTAATTTTGCATCCTTGTGAAACTTGTTAAAAGACATTTTAGAGGGGCTTTCCAGCAAGAAAGCTTGCTGAGCTGGTTAGAGGGAACACATTTGTGTGTATTTCCAAAAAATGGATTGAAAGACCAGAACAGCAGGACTCTGAGAGGACAACAAGGAGATGGCTGTGTATTTGGAGTCCCCAGCTAGAGACAAGTGACTTTTGGGGAGATTAGAGGATAAGGCCGCTCTCAGGGAGCCTTCTATAAATGGAGGGAAGAATATAAAGTGCAAAGTGCGGACATGGGCTCTGATGTGAAGTTGCTGAAAGTAGCCTTTAACCTTTGTAATTCAAGTCTACTGACCTGTGGAGCACAGCTTCCCTTGGGTGCATGAAAGGAGGAAAAACAGATTTTCCTTTCTGTTGTCTTTCCCCGCTTGTGCTCAGTTCAAGAAAAGGAATAACTAGCTACCCATCCAAGCGAAACCTTCACACTCTGCTGTTTTTCTTAGCAATATCTTTTGGAGCAAAGTGTTAAAATTTGAGGTAACAAGTCTGAGAACAGTCTAAGAAAAATGAACACACCTCATCTTTCCAGGGGAGGAAGAATTTTCCTGATTATTTGGTTGTTTTTCTTGAGAGACATCAACCAAGCTGGGAGGGTCATTGCCACAGAAAGGAGATAATTTGCCTATCTTAAAATATGCCGTAGAAGGCAAAATAGTATAGAGGACACAAACTGGCTTCTGAAGGGGTCCAGATACTGAAATACAGAGATCTTTTCTTGCAGACCACAATGCAGCACTTGTTGCCATTGTGTCTTCTGATTTAATTACTGCTTTGTGCCTGTCTGCTTTGAGGAAGCAGATGAATTTACCCATCTAAACATACCATTGTCACTGTGAATCTTAACCTAATATTTTTTTTAGACCTTCAATATCCATCCTTCATGAACAGGTGCAATTCACAGTAATTCATAATAAGTAGTAGATGAAGAAGAAGAAGAAATATTGGATGGATTAGAGGGGCTGGTATAGCAAACTAGAGAACAGAAGGTGCGTAAGTGCTGAGCCTTGCATACATCTGTTATTTGGTAATATTTATCAGATATTATCATGACTGTGATTCACTTTTTATCTATCTTGTTTCTTCTAGTAAGAGAGTCAAGAGTCTGGAAGTTCCCAGGTGGATTTGTTTGTGGTGGTAATCATACTACATAGCTAGAAACTGAAATTGCAATGACCAACAAGGTGAGGAAATAGAGGAGAAACAGGGTAATTTCAGATATAGGAAAGAATCACTTTCTGTGGGACTGTGATCTAAGAAAGACTGCAGCAGAGCAAAGCTGTACCAGTGCAAGGCGGCAAACAAAAGCGCTGCTACAGGGTAGCCTTGGGGTGTGTGGGTAGAAAGCTGTAACTTGGAAGAGAGGCTAAACCTGCAAATGCAAGGCACTCAGCAATACCTGAGTTAAAGCATGAAAGCACCATGCCACAGACTTAGTCTTGTTGCAGTAAGCGTCCAAAAGCGCTTCAGTTCTGACAGCACAGAGCAGATTGTCACTGATGACACCAGGGGTCAAGCTGATGCTGTGGCATGAGTTTTCCCAAGTACGTGCCACAGCAACCCTTAAATAGCTGTGGAGTCTCTTTCCCTCTTCTTTCCACTACACATCTAAGAAGAGATGGATCCAAGTTTCTCTCTAAGGAGTCCTTAGAAGATATGTCCCCGAATATTTGATTTCAGATGTTAAAGAAATCAGCTAAAGTTCATGTATCTTGCAGAAAATGAACACGTTTTTCCTTTATTTGTGGCTCTGTTAAAAGCATTTATGTAAAAATCTGAAATAAAAGTTCCAACGTCTGCAGTATTCCTAGGGAATGTTTTTGTGGAAATGAAAATGGAGTGTAAAGCTGAAATTCATAATCTACTTTCTCTTTAGTAGGAGAATAAGAGATAAGACAAATGGAGAAAAAATATGCAGGGAATGTGAGAAGGCTATGGCTATAGTCTATTACAACTGCTGAAATTGCTCAGAATCCCTCGTCCCTCAGTAAGAATATGCCATTTAGAGAAAATTTATCAGTCTCAATAAGGAATTACTGTAATTAAAGGCAAACGTAGCTATGAGGTAGGTTTTCCTCAGCACAGAAATATTGAGGTTTGTTCTGAAACAGTTTTTTGAAGGAGGAAAAAAAACACTCCTTCAAACATGATTATTTTGGGAAGCTCTTGGGACATTCTCTGTCACTACATAGTATGACTTCTTTGTGTTTCCATTCAGGTTGTTATTTAGCTGTTGATTTGGGATGAAAACTTACCATCTGAGATTCTTTTTGCAAACTGAAGCAAAGAATCGTAGAATCACAGAATGCCTAAGGTTGGAAGGGACCTCTAGAGGTCATCTAGCCAAACCCCCTGCACACGCAGGGCCACCTAGAGCACGTGGCACAGGGCTGCATCCAAGCGGGTCTTGAAGATCTCCAGAGAAGGAGACTCCACAACCTCTCTGGGCAGCCTGTTCCAGTGCTCTGTCACCCTCACCGTCAAGAAGTTCTTCCTTAAGTTCCCGTGGAACTTTTTATGCTTCAATTTGTGGCCATTTCCTCTGGTTCTGTCAGTGACCACCAGTGAAAAGAGGCCAGCCCCATCCTCCTCATTGCCTCCCTTGAGGCACTTATAGACACAGATCAGGTCCCCTCTCAGCCTTCTCTTCTCCAGGCTGAACAGGCCCAGCTCCCTCAGCCTCTCCTCATAGGGCAGATGTTCCAGGCCCCTGATCATCCTCGTGGCCCTGCGCTGGACTCTCTCCAGCAGCTCCACATCCCTCTTGTACTGGGGGGCCCAGAACTGGACACAGTGCTGCAGATGTGGCCTCACCAGGGCTGAGTAGAGGGGCAGGATCACCTCCCTCGACCTGCTGGAGACGCTCCTCTTAATGCACCCCAGGACCCCATTGGCCTTCTTGGCCACGAGGGCACCCTGCTGCCTCATGGTCAACCTGTCGTCCACCATGACGCCCAGGTCCTTCTCAGCAGAGCTGCTCTCCAGCAGGTCGGTCCCCAGCCTGTACTGGTGTCTGGGGTTATTTCTCCCCAGGTGCAGGACCGTGCAGTTGGGCTTGCTGAATTTCATGAGGTTTCTCTCCGCCCAGTTGTCCAGTCTGTCCAGGTCCCTCTGGATGGCAGCGCAGCCCTCTGGGAGTCCCCTGCTCCTCCCAGTTTGGTATCATCTGCAAACTTGCTGAGGGAGCACTCTGTGCCTTCATTCGGGTCATTGATGAATAAATTGAACAGGACTGGACCGAGGACTGACCCCTGGGGGACACGACTAGCCACAGGCCTCCAACTAGACTCTGTGCCACTGATCGCCACCCTCTGACCTCTGCCATCCAGGAGTTAACATAAACTGTCAAGACCAAAGGCAAAAAAAAAAATGGAGAAAATTCAGAGCTGAATCTAGATCTGATTCATGGACATGTTCATTATAGACATTTCTATTCAACAACAACTCACTTTGAGCTGTAACAGTTCAGTGACAAGGACCTTACATGGCACACTGTTAATTTGTAGGTGAGCCAGTCCTGAGTAATGTAACTGCAACTAAAACTCTTCAGTGGAGTCTGAAAGCTTGATGTGTTTCTTTTTCCAATGAACTTTGGTTCCTCAATTCTTTCACTTGTTCTTGAAGTTTCACGTTATTTATTCCAAGGTGCTTGTCACTGGAACCAAGGCAGAAATGTGCAGCTCCTGATCTCAGTGATGTAAATGTTTCCTCTTTGACCAGTTAGTGTTCAGATCACCTTAACTGCTCTTCAGGTGCTTCAGGTAACTGCTCTTAAGGATGCTTTTCAGAAGACCTGTCTATTACTGTTTGATTTTTCTGAAGTTTTTATTTCATTAAATAGACAGTCATTCTACCAACCTGGATTTTAAAAAGTCTTACCTTGTTATCTTCCTTCCTTTGGTTATTATTTTAATGATTGTTTCTAACTGAGTACTCAAACTATTTGACTTTTGAATGACCCTGGTAAATTGGCAGATATGAACAGCTATGAAAATGTAAACTTACTAAGAAATGGGGTCACAAAAATGTTTTGTTAGGAATTATTTTTTATACCTTATTATAAATGCAATTGTATCTATATTTGAAACTCATTCTGTGTTTAAAATAAGTTTATGTATGTCCATTGGGCCTAACTCTACCTTCTTCTAATATATTGCCTGTCTGATTGTAAATATTGTGAAACTGAATTTTTTGGCAAGGTTAAGATTTACTTCTGATGAACCATAATTCTCATCAGTAAGAGCACAATTAAGTCTCTGCTGTTTATCTTTCATTCATTTAGAGAGGATTTATAACTTGACATGGATCTGCATAGCCAGAAAGCACAGTCAATATAAAAACCTTTAGTTCCACATACCTCAAAGATAAGTCCTGATGTATTTTATTCCCTTTCTTTCCTTCCTGTAATGCTGTAGTCCTTCTTAAGTTTTCTTCCTTGTGCCTTAGCCTAACAAAAATTTCACTGACACATCATTTGTTACTATTTGGCTTATTCTGAGTCTGAAGACATCTTGCATGTCATCATGACTATTTTACTTATACCTCCTTTCTGATTTCTCCTACATAAACTGTGTCTCTTTATCTCTTTGTAGTGAGAGTTTACACAAATCTTCTAACAAAGTAGTATTTAATGCTAACTTAGTCATGACACTTCTGGTGCTACCTTTTGATGTTTCCTGGACCTTGCATTTCTGGTGTGACACTCAAGTGGATTGTTTTTCTGTATTTCCTATGCCTTTGACCCAGATTAACTCCAATTTGTTCTGTCACAGAGATCTTCCTTTCTTTCCCATATTTATTACCTATTTCGCTATGAAAGCAGGATAAAACTTGCTTAAACAACTCCAGTGCTGACTTTATAGGGTTCCTCTAGGGTTATTTATTTTTAGAGGTCAGAAACTTGTAGCTTCTATTTCTCCTTAATAATATCTATGTCAAAGCAATGTCGGGAGAATTTTAATTATTGAGGAGAGATTTTAACCTTAGCATATGCTTCAGACATCTGGTCAGAAGTGGCCTTATTGGTCCTATGGAGAAAATTTCTTTAGAATGAATTAGACAATAAGGTTTATAAGGAAAGAAAATCAGGAATGAACTAGGTGTAAAGAAAGACAAAAAGGAGCAGCATATGTAGAAATTAAAAATAAGACAGATAACAGAAGGATAGTTGTTGAAAAGGAACAGGTAGCTAAAATAGCATTGCTCAGTAAATGAAAATTCTAAAACAAAGAACACAAGACTAAGACAAAAAAGCGAGAGAACAAATTAGTCATTTGTTATAATTAAAGACTAACTTTATGATCATAAGGGGAATTATAATAGTTGAAATCATTTTTTTCGATAGATTACCCTTCATTCATTGGGAAACAGTTATTGTCTGTAGAGGTACATTAATATTCTTTTGAATAAAATAAAAGTAACTAGGGCTTTACGTGGTTAAACTTAGAAAACAACTCTTCTTTTTTTTGATTTATCAAGATATGAAATGCCCATTTTATCATAAATTCTAAGTTATTAAAACATTGCCACTATGCTTTAAAACCAAAACATGAACATGGAATGTGTGTGCGTGCATATGTATATTTTCACATTATGCAAAAATATTTCTAGCTTTCTGGATTTATTCCCCCGGGAAAACATATATATTTTTTTTTTTTTTTCATAAAAGGCATGAAAACTATAAGTATAAAAAATGTGAATGTTCTCAGCTGCTTCTATGAAATTCATTACAGAAAAGAAAGCCTGAGCAACCTTTTCTGTTTCTAATCCAATGGTTTCCTTATGATACCTGTGCCTTGGAGCATTTCTTCTTTTTAAAATCAAAGCAAAGAAAAAAGATAGATGTGATGTATTCCTTTGCCTTTGTCAAGGCAAAGCTACTCTATTACTTATTCTTTTTTAATTCTTCTGTTATATTTTAAGATACAGCACATTTAAAGCTTTATCAGATGATTCCAAGCTGCTATCGTTTAGCAGCGAAGAATGAAGAAAAGAGCATTTGGTGTCCTCTAATAATTTAAAACTAATCTATAATACTAACTCCCTTCAGTAGTTAAATAAATATAAATGAAATGTAATAGGTATTAAAAATCTCTCGGAACATCTGGCAGTGCAGCTCAACCAGCTAGGGCTTAGCCTGTAAATCCTGCTGTTTGTGAAACACATCGTGCTGTTAACAAGTTTCTGGATGACTGTGAACATGGCTTTATTCCTGGTGCAGGTCAGAAACTGCTCTAGGAACAAGTGCCTAGCGCAAAATGAATGTACTAGAAAAAGATAATTCCCAGAAGGAGAAGAGCACGCTTTCATATGATTGACTTGTGGAGAACTAGAAGGTGACTCTAAACATTTTGTAGAAGGTGAAGGAGAAAATCTCTTTGCTCTGTTAGAATTCGTACAGCACAAAAGTTTAACAAAGTACAAGAAAACCTAAAACTTGGTCCAAGAAACTTAATAGTTTGAGGTGTACATATTTGTTGCCTTTGTTTTCTTTTCCTTTGTCTTATCTGTGTCCTTCTGAAATTCTTTACAAACACTTTGGGTAGAAAGTACGATATAAATGAGAAGAATACAAATCTAGTATCAGTGAGTGGTGAAAAATCATAGCTTTGGATATACTTTTTTTTTATGTCCTTGTACATGATGGTACTGAGGTGAGCAAATAATAAGAGTCTAGAGATCAAAAAACCTTTTACAGGTCAGTTGCTGGACCTAAGTGATGATCCTTAAATATCCACTGAGGTTGCATTATGAAAGAACTTCCTAATAATATTAATGGTATAATAATATTAATGGAAAGATAACCTAACATTTAGATTATCTTTCAAAATGTTCTCTCCTGTTATTAAAGCTGCAGAGTCCTAAAGTAAAATTTACTGATCCCATTCAGTACAAGTAAGCCTGAATGCAATTCTCCTTTGAGAATAGATCTCTTTGCAATGCTCAAATACTTCATTCCTGTTTTCTTATGGTGAAAATTTGCTTATGGTGCAGAGTTTGCTTTCCCAGCTGGAAGACTCACACAGTAGTTAGCATCATATATATAACAGATTTTCAAATGACATATTTTAGAATATCAAGGAATCTTATTCCTTATTCAAACAAAACCCCCATATTTTTGTAATATTTGATGTCATATTGGAAAACCTTTCTTTTAAGAGTAATAATAGGATATGCACCCTAATATTTCTGAAAGATTATGGTTTTAATTGTCTGTGGGATGTGTAAGCACCTACTCAGGTCTATAAAACACTTTAAACAGTATAATTAACATTCATAAAATAAAAGGTGCTATTGATAATAATAGTGCTTTTATTATTTCTCTAAAGGCTTTAGAAGATGTTGGGAGTATTATAACTTTTTTTATTTTGTTTTGTTTTTGTTTTTGTTTTTCTTTTTGTTACTCTGATAAATATGCTTCTATTATTTGCTTAGGACAAGGTCTGTATAATTCAAATAGCCCAAACATTTCTTTTCTGAGAAATAGCGTGAAAGGAACATGATAAAAGATATTAAAAACTATAGTCCTGTAGCCACTATAATTAAGAATGCAGACTCCTCTATATTCAAAGGCATAACATGTTCTGGGAATCAAAATTTTCCTTATAGAGCAGATTCTGCCAGCTGGTGCAGGAAAGCCAACATCCCTGTTGCAGCCATCGCTTTGGTTTAAGAATCCACCTGGGCAGAGACGTAATTACGGAATTGCAGCTCTGTGAGAAAATCTACTGGTCTCCATATATGCCTTAAGTCAGAACCAGTTCTTCACTCTGAGTCCTAAATATTTGCATTTAACTTCGATGGTATTTAGAAATACATTGGGGATTTTGTGAAGTATACTGTGCCAGATATAGTATTTTTGGAAAAATGTTCTTCTCTCTAAAACCCAAGAGTCAAATGGAATTGCTCTCCACATGTAAGTATATTCTGCATTTCTACATCAACTAAAAAAGTATCAGTGGCAAGTGAACGTGCCATGAGTGACAATTTCCTATGCACGCCATAAGTTATGATGTTTGAATTGCTTGTTCCATGGGTATTTTCCTTACACCCTGTGGTGCCATAAGCGGAAAAAGACAAAATCTAAATAAAGCACAAGGGCAACCAATCTACCCTAACAAGAGAGAGAGTTGTTAAGGAGATCATAGTGTTGAGGTCTAAATATTTCACAATTAAGCATTCATTTGGAAACAGCAGCTGCTCTATATCCTCTACATACTATTTTGATTATGTTGTTTACTGATCACAAAACACAAAATATATTTATATTGACTACAGTCTTCCAGGAGTATAATAATGAATATTCACATAAGAAACAGCTTCAAGGTTCTAGCACCAGCAGCAGCTGTGCTTCTTACAATGTCTGCAGTCACTTGGGTTGACTAGATGTAAATAATTTACATGTGCTGTATATAGCAACCCTTTCAGATCTCCATATATTTATGCTAATAAGTAAGTTAGATTTTGCTGGCAACAACTCTGTTGATCAAATTGAAACAAAAAGTAGGTTGTAGCTGTTCAGGGACCAGTTCAGTGTTGCCCTGAACAACTGCCATGTGCGGTACAGAAGCCATCACAGTTGAGTGTTAAATCTTGAGATCCCTGAGGAATATTTTAAAGCTAATTATCACTATCAAGAAAGTCCCTGAGGTCAGAAGACACTGAAGTTCTCTGCAGAGTTTTTGTAGATACCTATTACTTCAGAATTTATTAATATCCAAGCACATGAAAGAGTAGACAGTAGGCTCTTACTTTTGATATACAATAGCAAAACTGTTCCCTTCCATTCTTTCCCTGATGGTATAAAGCTATATAGCAAGTGCAGAAAAATAAATTCTTTTTTCTTTAATATCAACCATGGAAGTTTTACATGCTGCGACATATACTGAAGTTTTTAGTTAGAATGTATAGATCTAAATGCAAACCTGTGAAAGAACAGTCTGATTATGCAGAAAAATATGTGGACACCCTGTCCCTACAAGCTGTGAACTCATCGAGCGCTTACCTAGCAATGCACTGCTGGGGTAGATGAAAAGCATCATGGATAGTTAAAGGAAATGTATTCACAGAGCTGCCTTTTAAGCGCATGGGGGATATAGTGGCATATGCAGGCATATCCTTTAGCATAAATTCCAGCACTGTCTTTGAAATTTGGTCAAAAGAGTTAATTGTTGCATATGGCTTGCCTTGTTGTCTTTTTGCTTTTCTGTTTGGCTGAATACTTTGTCCTATATTTAGGTCTGTTGCAAGTTCTTTTGCATTTTGCTTTCACCTGAAACTGCTAAATAGGATTTCACTGCAGTGCTTGAACTTGATACTGTATGAAGATATATATGTTCGGGAGGTTCTCCATGTAGAAAATTATGTTGCAAATCAGTATCCAAAATGCTTTATTTATTGAGCTTAGAAATATACAGAAGAGTTGCATAGAATAGCCAGTGTGATAATATACTTGTAGCTTCCTAGCGGGAAATCATCTGAATTTTTTTTTGCTTAATTTTAAGTTTCCTTGTTTCATCAGCCCACGAATATACATTTCAGTGTTCTATTTGATTAGTCACTGTAATTAGCTCTTCCTGTGCATACAGTCTTTTTGCAAACTGTAAGTGGAAAAAGATACTTCTCACCACTGTTGCCCAGAATAGTGGTGAGGACATTCAGACGTCAGTATCTAGCTCATGCTCTAACACCTAGGCAAGCAGGAAGCAATTGCTTTTGACAGAGAGATGTCTCTAACTAAATAATTGTTGCTCAGGATTAGATATATTCATCATGCAAATACACATGCCCACTTCATTGAAATTTAAAAATGTGGAAGCTAACTATCCAGATGGTAAGTCTTTGCCTCGTTTCCGTCTGCCTTTCTCAAGATCGACCTATTTCTTCATTATAGACTGAATCAGATTCACAAGGACCCCTCTGTCTCTCGAGAAACACAAGGAGCTGCAGAGAATTGCTATTCTCCTGGTGGACCAGGGAGCAATGGACTAGTTAGGTCCATTCCGTTAGTTTATGGCTAATGGTAGGCTACCAATCTTTTAATAAATGACGTTCTCTGGAGCTCATGACAAAGTCTGTGTCCCAAGGGGGAATGCTTTCAGGAAAGGAGCTTCAGTGACTAGAGAATTTATTAGCTTGTGTGTGTGTATATATTTTCCAGTTAAACAAATGAACAAAGGAAAAACTTGTATTTTGCACTGAAGAAAAAGACAGCAGCAAAGAGTGCCAAAATACATAGCGTTTAGCAACATTTTGGAAATGCTTTTGCAGAGCCATAAAGATGGATACATGTGAGACAATTGACTCTACACAGCAGTAGTCAAAATATTCAGCTGGGAGTTAAATTTGAAACATTTACTATCTGTTTGGTGCAATCTTTGCTCTTTGGAAATCTTTATGAATCACTTGGAAAAGTCCTCTTAGGACACTATGTATACAGGTGAATCATTCCAAATGGACCAAGAGACCACTTCAGCCTCTCCTTTATTTATGAACAGAGGAAGGGAGAGAGAATAAATATATGTATGAGCCTAAACAACCTTATTGTTACCTAGAGATTTTCAAAAGAACCTAAGTCCTATTGGTTTTAATAAGAAGTATTTAAATATTTGTGAAAATCCTATTTAGATTTCTTTCTTTATCTTTAGACTTCTAATTGTCTATCAAAATTGGCTCATGTAATCTTTTTTTTTCCGATTTCTGTGTGGCTTGGATGCTTACATCCCGTTGTCTTTTGCTTTAGTATTTAAATCACCTGAGACTGAAGTGATAAACAGGCTTTGTGGGTCTGATCAGAGGTGTCATTGCAATTTGTATAAATACATCCAGCTAATGTTAAGGAATTGGTGAGACAACCATTGCACATTGTAGCTGTCAAGGCTCTTGAGTCAGGTACAGGACATTTATTTATGTGTGGTCCCATATAAGTTCTATAGTCCAGTCTGAAATTTATGTTACCGTATTTATACTGGATTTCACTGGAGAGATTCATTCATCATCCAACATACAAACTTTCAACACATAATCCACAGAATTCTCCAAGTTAAAGCTTGCAACTAGAAAAGTGCTACTGCTTTACTGCTTTTTTTCCTTCAGTAAAGTTGTACTGTCTAGGCTTATCTCAAGGTTCATCTATCTCTGGGTCTCTATCTGTGTTTTTGCAATAATATATTTTCTCTAATGTAAAACACTTCTGCATTTTCTGATCTGGTGAGCTTTTTTTTTCCCTCATTTTCTCTATGTTTTTTTTTGTTGCACATTAATATTTCAGTTTATTATAAGAAGTGGTTTGAGAAATCAAAATAATAATCTTATAAACTTTTGAAAGAGAGACCTTTAAACTATAGTTGCTGAGATAAGGATCTATAAGTAAGTTGAAATCATGCATTTAAAATTCTTATCTTTTCCAACAGGATTTCAGTAAACTATATTCTTATAAATAATTAGTTCAGCTTTATGTCTGTCATATACAATGCAGTTTTTGTACTGTCAACCTCTTGAAACCAAGCGTCTCTACTGAAATAAATCTCTGTGGGAAAGTGGATAATTCATAGATAAGAAAGACCCAATGAAGGCTCCAGTTGCAGAGACTGTGAATTAATATATGTTTAAGGTTGTTCTTGAACTTCAGAAAATCCCCAGCAAGTCCATGCAGCAAGATTGTTTCCTTATCTTTGATTATCTGCTGTGAATTAGTATGCCAGTTCCACAGAAAATTTCGGGTAGAAAATTTCTTGCAAAATGTTTAGAACAAGAGAAAGGACTAACTTAAAGTGTCAGTAATTTCATGGTGAGTTATGCGTCTTGAATATCATAGTTCAGCCCCACTCCATTGACATGGTTCATTACTTATCATAAACCCCCAGATTGTCTCTGTGCAGAAGCCCAAAAAGCTCTAACTATGCACATGCACTGCAATTATGAAGTAATCAAAATAAAATTTAACTATTTTGAAATTATATTGAAAACAATCCTTTCAAAGTCCTAGATTAAAAGGAGACAACCATATGTAAATCAGATACAGCACTGCTGAATTGTTCCATGCTTTTGCTTTCCAAATAATAGACATGGTAGCTGTGTAAAATGATTCCTTTGACGGATCTGACAAGCATGATTTATGGCATGCCCAAAACATTCTTTGCTTGAATATTCAGTGGAAGGAGATTCATTTTCCCCAATTCTAATATTGTGGAATTATATCTGAATTGTGTCTTAACTTGGAAAGTCACAGGAGGGAGGATATAAATTACGCTCTTGCAAAAATATACAAGAGATTTAAATTGGAAAATTGCTATTTTAGAATGCAAGACAGCAAGCTACAATTAATCACTGTTCTTCCTCTCATCAGGCTTCACAGTGAAGATTCAAGAAACAGTACAGTATTCTAAAAGACTCATTTAAAAAAAAAAAACTTTCTCAAATACTATAAACATCTGGAAAGAAGGACATCCTTGTTTAGCATAAATCATTCAATAAGGTAGTATCTTTAGAATATAAAACTAATTTCAATATGCCTGAAGCCTTCAAATTTAAAGAGCTCACCTCATGGAGTTATTTTTATATTTATGAAAGTTCCTTGAAATCTCCATATGGAAGGAGGAAGCGGTTAAATAGGAGTATTAATCCCAAGGAAACTGGTGCTTCAGATCTCTTTTCGTTTTTAAAGGTTTGCTTATAATTGTTCCTGAATCTCCCTTCTCTGAATTTCATCTGAGTCAATATCCCAACTACAGTCTTCTTCAAACACCTAGCACACAACTTAGTGTTACTGAAGTTCCCCATAGAGAGTCAATATAGGTCAAATATATTTTCTCCATCTAGAACCTTTATTTCTGTGTGTTACAGACTCAACTTTTGCACATCATGAAGTGGAATGAGAGCTACATAATAGCTCTCGTAGGAAAATGTTCTCCTTGAGTAACCTGCAGCACAAAAAAGAATTTCTAGCACCAGTTTCTGTGGGCACAAATCATCTTTAAGCTTTCTGTGAGGGCAGGCTCCCTTTGCCAGCTAGGGCTAACTCCTCTTCATGAGCACCACAGGCTTTGTTCTTCCCTAACTTTGTTTGACTTTCCCACAATATAAAGGAAAGACCATGATTAAGAATTACTCAAAAAGAGGTTTTACTTTATTTCAGGAAAACAAAACTAACTATCCAAGAAAGCATTTTATATCATGTTTGTTTTAATCATAGTTTCCTAGCTTTTTAAGACTCTATGATCCTGTATATCAAGTGCTGTGTCACTGAGTCCTGCACTCCAGCTGTGACTGGAGCACATCCAGCGTATCCCATTGCGACATTCGGAGTGATCAGATTTTCCGTTGTTTCTAAGCACAGGTGATGTGAAACTATCACCAGGTTGTCTTTCAAGCCATAAGGAAAACAAACTTGACCTGGCAGATCATTCTTTGGAAGAAGTGTAGTCTAATTGTTTATCTACACTGATATATTTAGAGAAAGTAATTTATTGCTTAACAGCTGGAAAGAGGGAATCCCATCTAGATATTTACCCTATATAACAAGGTTCTTCACTAATCCTATGACTCAGGAGCAAAGAGGGAAGAGAGCTGCAGATAGCTATTTTCACTTCTAATTCCCATAAATTCTTTTCTATTATTAACAGAGCATAATGCCACAGCTACTCAAGAAGTGATTCAGCTGCCTCCATTTAAGTCTCTAAAGTCATTTTAGACATCTGCAAAGCTGTGACCCTCTGGAGTGGCAGCTGCTATCTAGGTGTCTAAAAAGCAACTTGACATCTATACTTTGGTACTTGAACTGCTTCCTTAGCACCTTGACTGCTCAGACGTAGATTTGCAGAAGGGACCAAGGCAAATTAGAAATGCTGCATTGTATCCGTGCGATTAGATTACAGGAACGTCCATGAGAAAAGATACAACTCGTGGTGATGCTTCTGATGTTAAACGTAGTCTGATGTAAAACATAATTGCTTCATTTATGAAAAGTCTTTCATATAAAAGATGAAATTTCAGCTATTTATATATACATACGTGTGTGTGTATATATATGTGCATGTATTTTTTGGGCAGCAGTAACAGGACCCAGATGTCAGGCTTTGGAAGATTTTCCAGTAGCAGCAGCTGGCTTCCTGGCAGTCTCCTCAGGCAGTTATTTTGTTGCTTTGGAGTTGCCTCCAGGTCTGTCATGCAAATAGGCAGCTGATGAGCTGCCTTATATGTTTGAATGCAATTTCCATAAGATACTATTGAGACACCTTTGATCTTAGGAAAGATGTGCAATCTTTTTGTATCTGTGTAAGATATACGGTGTTTGTAGAGCTTTAAAATTCCACTTGCTAACAGGAACTTCCTGCTCTGGATGGTGCTTTGTAGTAAGTTACTTATGTCTTATGAGAAGGTCTTATGAAACAATCAATGAAATTATGAAAAATAGATGGAACTAAAAGGGTCTGGACTGACACTCCCTGAAATCTGTGGCCATTGATGTAACTCATCAAAAAATACTTTTCTTTTGTAATATCGTCCTGTGTGAATGATTAGCTTAGCCAGCAACCTTCGTATCTCTATCTAGGTTTACTGTGCTTGTCCATTTTTATGAGTTCTTTGTCAGCTGTTCTACTTTCCATACCTCGGTATAAAAGTTCATATATACTCAAAAATTACTTATATGGCTTACAAATTAAAAAAAAGAGAGAGAGAGAGAGAAACGTGAACACATGTTCATATTATACTGTGCCATATGTTATAGTAAACTGGGTGTATGAATTCCCATATGTGGATTTTCTTATCTCTGCCCCTTACATAACTTTGACACGAATGTCCAAATCGCCAGAGGAAAAGGCAAGGGGTTATATTTTTAGATCATCTGTGACAAGGCTGCCATTCAGTGCCTGCCATTGCTTCAGTGCAAATAAATACAAAAGGAAAGGATGGCATCAGCAGGTATTTTTTGGTGCATTAAGATCAATTGAAAAATGAAGTGTCTTTCTGACTGCAGCCAGGCATTTTGAGATTCATATCATACCAACTGAGCCTACAGTTCATTGCTAGTATAAGTTGTTGCCAATGGCTGTTTCTCTGACTTCTGGATAGAAAACCCAAGATCGGATTAAAAAAATAATAAACTTCAACATCAGAATGATTCATTCTGAAAGGTGAGAAAAGATCCCACACATTCATAAAGCTATCCAAAACCTTGATGATGAAAATAAAAATCCGTCAGATTTTTCCTTAATCTTTGTTTTCATTTTACTTAAGAAAGCCACAGTATCATTTGCAACCATCCAGTCTTTGTTCTGCATTTCACACATCGCTTCTTAGGAGACGGATGCTCCTACCTTTTCAACCTTCAGAGTTGCAGTTCATACACTGGTGGCTCTCTGATTATGGCTTCAAACCTGCTGTGCTTAGTCCAGCTCATCTAGTGCTTTTTACGAGGTCTGAAGAGGAGCCTGGAAGGGTGATGGCATTTAGTCTGCAGGCAGCTGCATTTAGATTAAAGGCAACTGAGGAGGCTCTAATAATAAGAAAGAAGCCAAGAATGAGGAAAGAAGAATTTGATCAGATAGTAATCTTATAATTTGATTATGCTTTGTAAGGGACAACTAGGTTTGAAAAGGGCAGAAAAGAAGAAGAACCAGGAAAAGGCAAGATGACATTAGGAAAAAAAATATTTATATTGAATAGCTAACAAGAGCTGAATGATGTAATTTTTATTCTTGCACGAGCTGAGCTAAACTTTGGTGGTAATCCAGACTCATTATGGTACAAACTAATTTAAGTTCTTCTCATCCTGCTCACTTCCTCATGCCTATGCTTAAACTGAATGCAAATGTTGTTTGTGCAGGAGAGCCTATGAAGAACCTTCTGCACATACAGATGGGTTTGTAGGACGCATGACCAGAGCAGGCTTCTCACATCTCTAGTGATCTGACATACTCCAGAGCAAATGCAGTACCAGAGAATAGGATGCCCGTGGTGTTTGACAAGGGTTTGGGTACCTCAGAAACTTCTAAGGGTAACTCTATAAACTGATATTCAAGCTACATGCATGCTGCTCATTCATAGGGAAAGGAACAGATTTTAAAGCCCTTCAGAGATGTTTGATTTCATTGCTTTCTCTAAGGGAAGCTGAAGACCTAAGCCAGTTGAGAAAAGCTTTTCATTTTTACTGAAAATGAATGTAGAGATAGTACATGTATGAAAAGAAAAAATATAATATTTCTGTTAATGATAATGTTGATCTCTGAAATTATATCCAGCAGGTAACTAGATGGTATATGCCTTTCAAAGGATACTGCAGTTACCCTACAATAAGCTGAGCGAGGACAGGTATGGAGCTCAGTTTAGGTAGCATTTAGGTAGCTTTTTATGAAGGGAAATGCAGGGACAAAAACTTAGAGTTTCAGAATACTTGTGGCTTGCATTTTCCTTTCATTAATGATTTACTGTTTTGACTGGTAGGTTCTTCAATATTCTACATCTTCTAAACATAATCCACGAACCCTTAATCTAACTGGGTGTATAATAGTATCACCATCCCACTTGGGAATGCTGTAGTCTCAGTGAGATGACATACCAGAACATGACTTTACCAGAGAGCAAAGTTATTTCTTCATGTTTAGATAGAGCACCTAAAAAAATTGACAGTGTATGCAAGTCCAAAATTTAAAATGATGGGAGTTACTTACAACTGATGGAGTCAACCAATTATCCAACCATTTTCACTTTAATTGACAATTTGAATGAGAAGTATCAAAGTAACCTAAAACTGAACTTCCTTAGAAACCGTATGTGGTGGACTCGTTGTTAGGCTTTACAACCCATATGACTGTCTGTTGTGTAAGATAAGAGAAGAATGTGCGTGACCGTTCTGAAAGAGGCAAGCAGTGTTGTATGTAGTTCCATCTGAAAGAGACAATTTGAAACTCAAATGCACGATTCTGCTGGGCAATGCTTATATCCTTAACTTCTGTGGCAGTGTCAGGGAGCAGTTTTGAAACTCCATTCTACTATGTGAAAGCATATCAACTCACTGTTAGAGCTTTTTTGCAATAAAATATGTTACATCAACCAATCAATTCATTTATACTTTCTAGTTATACCATTCATTGAATCTGGTGTTGTAATCAATGTATCAATCAATGGATTTTTTTTTCTTTTTTTTTGTGAAAAATATCAAATTAAGTAGGAGGCACTACTTTGAAAATAAATGTTTAGGTTTTGTTCTACCAGGCTCCATTCTGCTTTTACAATACCACTCACTGAGTCATCTTTCAAGAGAACAAAGTTCATCTGAGATAGATGCAAACAAAATCACTTCTCATCAGGTTTTAAAAGATATTTTTAGCCGCATTTTTAGTGCTTTGATGCAACACACCATATTATCTTGACTCAGCCACAAAGCCAACAGTCTTCAATCATTTATATTTTTTGCGGTATCCAAGAAAATAATTCTGATTTTCTTCTTCAATTGCAGTTGGGCATAAATGAATATTCACTAAAATGAAACCCTGTAAAACATCCTATTTCTCCAAAACGATGTAGTCAAGCCCTGATTACTTCAGCTGATGTATAATAGAGATTATTTCAAACCATGCCTCTTGAAGCAGTGACCATCAGCACCTACATGCTCTCTCCCCAGGAGGTGGAAGAATAACCAGCTCTGCTGTTCCACTGGGCTCAGTCCTGTAATGAGAGCTTGTAGTAATGATAGGCCTCACATATCAGATGTTTGCCAGTGTAGAAGATCTACTGTCTTGCAATGAACATTACTATTTTATCCTGAAAATATCCTGCACATGGATGTGCAATGTGATGAAATGGCAATACTAGTGCCAGCAAGTTTAAGATTTGCTTCCATGTTCTCCTGCCTTCTCTGTTGACAGATCTCAACAGGGCAACTTTTAGACATGATGAAAGAGAAAAAATGCTGTCCTCATAAGCTTGATTTTTGATGCCCTTTAAAAGTGTGCCCACCAGCTAATATCATTGCAAACACTTTGAAAGAGTGCATATGTATGTGCAACAGCAGTTTCTGTTAGCACACCTACAGAGGATACACCCTGTTATCCCAATAGCGTGTAAATCTCAGAAATGCTTCTCAGGCCTATGAACAATTCCTTGGTGAATAGGTTGATACAGACAGGCTTTCATTTCTTCATGGAAGCTTTGGTTACTAAAGCTAGTTGACATTTGCTTGACCAAAGTATATTTTGCTGTCAAATTCTAACAAACATATTTTGAGGAAAAGGAAAATATCTTTTGATGACTTTTTACTAGAAAATTTGAGAATTACAGTTAGTGTATTTTAAATGCAAATGCAAACTTCGGGCTTTTCAGTCAAAAAAAATCAAGGGCTGCAAATGGAATAAAAGCATAAAAGGAAAAGAGAAAATGGCTAGTGGCTGCTTGCCATTTTGTTTCAAGAAGGTAAGTAGGAAGAGAGAGAGAGAAATGTTGTAAATATTACTTCCAAGAAGTAGAGCTTTTTGAAATCTTTTGGAAAATAGTTGAATTGATGAAGGATAACAATCACTCTAAGAATCTGCTGTATAGTGTTAATTAATGTTAATTCCTATCGGAATTAACTGATCACTACATTTTAGATTCTCCAGAGCAGTTATTTTTAGCAGTGTTTTGCACAGGAAATTCCTCTTAGTCTTCCATTACAGTGATAAAGGAAATCTGACATAAATCAATGTTCTACTGCAAAACAGACTAGAAAAAAAATGACTATTATATAAAGATAGGCCTGTCATTTAAGTACCTACTACACGGTTAGGGTTTTTCTTTTCCCCTCTAAGCAGTTCTGTAAAAATTTATCTCTTTTTTTTGTATATATAGTGAGTATTTTACTTCAGATTATGAAAATAGGAATTCTATTATTGTATTCAAGTAAATATCCTTGAAAAAATATAATCTGTAGAAGCTTCTTATTCTGGTCCTATATTCTTTGGCTTATCAGGAATAAGGTGAATGACAGATGTCAGGAGTGTCCTGTTGGAATGCTTTTCTTATATCAAAAAATCAAATGACAGTTTATTATATAAATTATCTATCTGCATATAATAACTTGTGGACTGCATATAGTGATATATCCCAGAGTTTATACATACAATTTTGTATTGCTAATAATATTCTATTAATAACACTTCAGCACAGCATTAGATTCACTAATCGTGTAATTTCTAGAGTCTGACTTTACAAATTTGATGTTAACACAACTTGATCTCACCAAAGTTTTGGAGGATATGTTCCTGTTCAATCGTATTGAATGGGTAAAAAAAATATATAGTCATAGAGCACTTAGCTAATTCCACTTAGGATTTGACTTATTAATGAACATTTAGGAATTACTAAATTTTAATAATAATAAAAGTTGGTAAGTTTAGACTTTAAATCTTGAGTAAGAAGAAATGTCTTTTTTTTTTTTTTTTAGCAAAATGTCCTTCATTGATTGGATAGGCCCACAAAAATGTTAGTGTTTTGCACTTAATGAATTCTTACGAACAAATGCATCATTGCTTAATTACTAAATAGCTTTAAGCTGCTTCTGTTTGATTGCTGGGAGCTGCAGTGTATGTACATAGAAAAGACTTAGAATGCATCATCTAGCAAACAGATTGTACTTGTTGTTAGTCAGAGCTGTTTCCTATATTTAGTTTTTTTTATATAAATCTTTGTAAATGAAATCTTTGTTCCATTGAAATCAGTAGCAAAATGTGGCTGACTTTAATTAGCCAGGGTTTCATCCATTTTCAAAGGATCTAAACATAGAGATTATAAAGTAGATCCTTTTAAGTTAAAGATGACAGTCTCAACCATTTCATTTTCATAATCTCAGAAATATTGAGTTATTTTAAAAATAGTATTTTTTCTGAAGGACTTCTATATTGCATCAAGCTCTCCAGTCGTTGTCTCATGCCTAGTCCCATTTATTTCAGGCAGAAGCTTGGATTTTCCCTGCTTTTTTTTTTTATAAAGATGCTGAAAACAAATTAGGCAATAAAATTAGAATTTGGTTAGGATTCTTTCCTGAAATTTCCATGGAGAAGAAAGTGTACCAAAGTCAGAGCTACCTTTTAGAAGTTTACATTAATTATGTTTTTACACCTCTGAGTTATGTTTGCTCTTCTTACAAGTTCTCTGTTTCAGCTGATCTTTCACACATCACTTTGTTATTAGGTCAGTTTTCTGAGGCTGGGAAAGTTGTTCTGCTTAACATTTCCTTGACTTTTGAGGCTAAAACAAAGTTACTGTTATTTTAGATGAAAGATACACATGGAAGTTAATACAATATGGAGCTGGACTTGCTTATTAGTAAACCTAGGTTTGCAGGGATTGGTAATAGCATCCTTTCTATAGGATAGGAAAAAAAGATGATAGGAAAATCCGATGAACTTTCGAGAACGATCTTTCTCCTTACAAATCTCACTGCAAATATTCATCATGTCCTTGGCTTATCATAGCTCTATTAGCATGCACATCTGTCAGGTGAGAGAGCAACCACATGGAAAATGGGGACAGTTGGACTAGAAATGAAAGTAGGGGGGTGGGAAGAGATGTGGTACTTGAAAGCATGTGAAAACATGGATGGTAGAGTTTGGAAAGCATTTCTTCCTTATTGTAGCCATGCTTAAACTCTCAGGTGCCTCTGGACACACTTTTCCTTATGTCACTAATTTTGACATAAGCCTCCCATTTACGTCATGCCAGAAGAAATTATTTTCTCTGTAAATGGTAAACTAAACCATCTCTACTTGGTTTAGTTTTAATTTTACATTCAAAGAAACCTCTCATTGAAATCAAATATAATGTCCTATATTTCCCACATCGGTAAAGGTGAATTTAATATGGTAGGTCCTAAATACAACTCACTAATCAGAATACTCTGGACAGTGGTTGCACTGGAAACTAGATCAAACCCTTACTGTGATGTCCAATTTTGCTTAATATAAATATTTAAATTGCAATGTCTGTAAGATTGATCAGAATGCTTAGGCAAACTTGGAAGCTCCATATCCAACTCCCTGTTATTTTCTCATTTGTGATACCTATAATCTCAATTTAAGTTGGCACAGAAATATTATATGTATACTGTATCACTATGCCCTATAACACTTCCTTAGCTTCCCTTCCTTAGCTTCCTGGATAGCAAAGAGTATATTTTTATCTTGTAGTATTCCTAACTTACCAGCAGTGACATGTCCTTGACTCCGACTGTATGTAAAGCTGTAATTAATCCATAGGGGATATTAGGCTAGCAGATTTTCATGTTATTGTTTTGTTTTGTTTTGTTTTTATAGAAAGGTTTAAAAATGATGGAGCCAGATTTAATAATGGATGATTTTATTTCCTGAGTTTTGGAAAAAAAAATCTTTATACCATAAAGTTTTGTGTAATATAAAAGACAAATGTTAGTTATTTTGAATCATGCACATACATCTGCATATTTTTTATTTAATGATAATATAGCAGTNTTTTTTTTTATAGAAAAGTTTAAAAATGATGGAACCAGATTTAATAATGGCTGATTTTATTTCCTGAGTTTTGGAAAAAAAAATCTTTATACCATAAAGTTTTGTGTAATATAAAAGACAAATGTCAAATGTCAAAATGTTATTTTGAATCATGCACATGCATCTGCATATTTTTTATTTAATGATAATATAGCAGTTAGGTATAACTTTTCAGAGTAATATAAATAACATAGTGCTTTAAGTACTTTAAGTATGAAAGTATTTTATGAAACACCTAGATTATTGCCTCTTTTCATCATTATTGTGATGATTCCAGAATTTTGCCACTTCCATTAATATGCTTAACAATCCTTTCACTTTTCTGCTGCTGTTGTTTTTTTTGTTTATTTTACTTGTTTTTTAAATTGATCCTAGGTCAGTTTAAACTGAACTTATGAACCTTTCCAGGTTCATAATATTACTAGAAGGCCAAATCGTATTTCACTGTTAGCAGTGCAATAACCTGTATGGCCAGTGGGTTTTGCCTTTCTTATGTTCTTTTACTTATATTCTTACATTCTTTTACTATTCTTTACTTTCTTATATTATTTTACTTTGCTTGAACAGAACCAAATGGTGATGATGAAAAGGGCAAAAGTTCAGAAAATAGAAATGAAGAAGTTGAATCATAAACTTCCATCTTAAAAAACTTTCTAAATTTAAGGCTTCATGAGTAGAACTGTGTCTGCTAGTAGAAAGTAATGTACTGGAAAACCTTCCTATTATCATGTCTAATTCTTATGGTATTTGGGGTTTTTTGTGTCTGTTTGTGTGTAGTTAGCGGAAACTTAAGGTAAGCTGGAGAATTTCAGGCAGTAACAGTAATGAACACTAGTGCTGTTTTATTCGTATGCAGGTAGAAATTGCCAACGACATACATTTTAACCAATTACAGCTACAAGAAAATAGTCTGAATCATTAGAGAAAAGTAAATACTAATTTTGGAGAGGAACCATTTCAAGTAATACAGTAGTTTCTGGATTAAATTAAGGGAGAAAAAATAGCACAGCTCACCTAAAACTTTACAGAATCTGAGACACTGTCCATGTGTCTGCTTTTTGTCTTTTTTTTTTAATAGCATTTTTTTTTTCATAGTGCGGAAGAAAGGAAAGGCAAAGCGTGCGAGATGGTTTCCTGAGAACAAAAAACTAACCCTAGTTTCATGCTTCGTACTCCAGGGACTCCTAGCAGGAGCTGCTGCTCTCTGCTCCCTTCCATGCAGCTTGGTCTTCAAGTTCCTAGCATGCCATAGCTCACGTGTTTACCAATATATTGTCTTTCTTGAAAGATGACAACTTGAAATGTTAAAGATAGATTGAGGATGGGGGAGAGGATGGCAGAAAGCATGGAATTTGGAAGGTTCAGGGCTCGAGGTGGAGAACTGCAGTCTAAGCACCAGAGGATGTCAGGGAGGAAGGCCGAGGAGTGTTGCCTGCCACAAAGTGGTCATGGGGGCCTGTGGTGTCTGTCACTTTGTGTCTCTGTCGGACAGGGTGTCCAACAAGGCTCCATGCCGCTTCTCAGACATCTTTGATTACAGACATAGCATTTTTCTGCTTTACCCCTATTCATAGAAAAACATCTACATTTTAAGAAAATGGAAATTTGAATGTGTTTTAATTATTTTGATTATAACAAAAGTAAAACCCATAGGATGGAAGTAATTTTTCTTTTTTAAAAAAGGCTTAATGGTTGGGAATTCAGAAAAGTGAGTGAATAAGAGTTTAGCTCAATTAGTTATTGTCATTCACTAGCTTTCTCCTGGGATAACTCCACTTTCTTTTTCTATTGTGTAGACCTAATTCCACTGTCATGAAAGAGAACAGATGAAAGGAGTTAAAGGAGTCTACCTACAGCAAACCTAGTACATTAATTTTCCAAATGGTACCAAAACAAAAGATTGTGCTTTCTGTACTGCAGCTTTTGCTTAGAAAGCAGTGAAGACCTAACATCCATCATCCATCCTCAGTTCCATGAGACTCTCGTGAGTCTCTGCAGATTTTGAACGTTTCTTAGATTCCTACTTAAAGAATAAGGAAGCGTTTTATGCATTTCATAGCGTGCATATGCAGCAAATTAAAGCAGAATTTTTGGATGTTTCTGTTGGAACACTTAACCCACGCTGTCATTAATCTAGATAGTCTGAGCAAAAGCAGTGAAACAGGCTCCGTGGTGGGCTTACAACTTTAACACTGCAAAGTGCCTGTGGTCCACAGGTTGCAGTCTGTATTTTGATAAGAAAATAGCCACGCGTGAGGGACCCGCAGACTCGGAGCCTGACGATTGTTCATGCTCTCTGCGCGCCGCAGGACCATCATAGATTCAGGACAGAAGAGTATTCTCGACTGTCTTGGTTTGTCTGCCTTGTGATGTGCTCTCGAGGTAAGCTTTCCATCTGTGCATCGAGATTCTTCTTTCTTCCAACCGTATGTCAAAAGTATCTGTTGCTCTTGGCAGCAAGCTTGTTTCTGTTAAAACAGTGATTGCTGCATTACATCTTCTTTCACCGCAGAGCATTTTAGATGTGAAGCTTATGGCCTGTCTAAATTCCCAAATGGAGCATTTCCCACTCCTCTTATTTGCAAAGCCAATCCAAAGGTGGCTGAGAATGAAAGGTCTGTGTTGGAAAGCAGCTACACCTGTCTGTATTATTAGCTCATTAGCCCAGGTTTGAATCTTATCTCATTCCTCCTGGAAGTAGGACCTGCAGCTTGTCTCCCATGTACCAGGAGGGTATTTTGATCATCAGGCTGCTGAACAGACATGGTAAAACTCTCTGTTGAAGATAATTCCATATTGTGCGAATAACTCCATATTCATTGGGTCAGAGAAAGAGGAATTACTATAATTTGATGATTAAAGCATCCATTCATACAGGACATCCAATTCAAGTCCCTTGTGCTTCCTCTGAATCAAGCGCATCTAATGAAATGTCTTCACCGAGGAATGTTCCGCTGTAAAAACACCTTATACTTTGGCATATAGCTGTGTTCGGGTGGGAACATCCTCTTGGATTTGGAAGGATTTGGTTTGGGATCAGGGATCTGCAAAGAGACCTCCTAAATCACTCACCCTTTAAGTGCAGTTGAATGAACAGTCTCTGAATGACTGTCTCTTATTAATTGCACAGGATGTAAGAGTATAATTTGTTTTCTGCCTTTGAAAGAGGGAATGTTTGAGTGGTTTCATGTTAAAATCCACACGCTCTCTGTAGCTACCCGATATGCATTCACAGGAGAAAACAGTCATGCTTGCTCTGTGCTGAGATAATGATATCCCAAGCACAATGACCAGTGAGCTTCAGTGTAGGCAGGAATTAAAATATCTCATGCTGTCTAAGTCAGTGATAAAACATGCATTTAAATGGAGATTACAAATAATGTGAGATTAGTAAACAGTTTTATGTCAGTTGGAAGTAATGAGGTAAACCTTAGCCAATGTAAGAGTCCCTTTTAGGTGTAACACAACAACAACAAAAATGTATTATGTATAAAGAATAGTAGATGTTCTCTGTATGCCATAACTAGTGGTTGCCTGGATGTTAACTGCAGCTGTACTTAGAAAAAAGGAAATGTAAATGATGGGTATACGCAGTCCTTTGCATACTTTAGTTCTGGTAGAACGTGCCCATATATTATTTCACCTAAGTTAAGCAGTTTATTTTCCTTCTTATACTGCATATATTGAAGGGGAAAAGTAACACTTATGTTATTTAGGCATGCATAACATTTAAAATAAGATATTTGATCTATTAAAACAGTTTTATACAGTACCATTACCAGATTAGATTTGTCTGATGCTCTTAAGACTAAAAACACCTCAAACTTTTACAACCACTTTTCTGAGAAATCGGGAAAATCAGATCTCCGCTGTCTTGAAATGGCACAGAGAATGTGCATTAAAGAGGAAACAGAGCAATAATAGATACAGTTACCTCAATTCTTGCTTCCTTGTAAGAGAGATCATACTTTTCTTGTTCTTAGAGTAGGACTTTATTACTCAAATGTTTAAATATATAATACTGAAACTGTTTTCCTTCTCTCATTTTTCACAGATGTTCTGTATTTTTAAAGTAAATATCAAAGATACTTAATATGAAATTCTGATCTCTGTTTTATCTAACCAAATCTACCAGTTTCAGTGTAGTTGCTTAAGTGTGTCTGAGTATGTTTTTCTTCTCTTTAGTATTTTCCTACCTAATTTAGCCACCAGATCCCCAAATAAATTCCAAGTTTTGTGTTTAGCAGTGGATAGTCCTAATGCAATTAGGACTAGGTTGTGTCATCGTTATTAAGAACGGTATGTCTTTTACAAGGAGACTTCTAACGGAAGACATCTCAGGGGAAGTCTTAATGAAGGCAAGGCTGGTTTTACCTTCTCTTCACTAGATTTCATAAAGAGGTTATTTGTAAATAACACTTCCTTGTAGCATAGAAGATGTCTTGTTAATGTAATACTCCAGATTAGTTCATGGGTCAAAAAGTTTTAAGCTGTGTCAGTTTTAGGTTACAATAAATGATTTAAGCAGCAGTTTAAAAAAAAAAAAAAAAAAAAGAAGTCTATGACCTTGCTCAAGAGAGTCCGTTTCTCTTAGTGAAGAAGGGTTGTCAGCACTGAATACTTCCAAAATTTTGATTGCACTTTAAATTTAGTTGCGCCTTAACCAGTGTAGAAGAACTCAGAAAACTACCTGTATTAACTCAGTTTGTCAGAACGGTTTGTAAATACAGTAGGAACATGATCAAGACCTGTCTCCAAAGACAGTTTAAACCAACACGAAATCAGGTGCCTTTGGGTTTTACTCTGCTTCCCTACTCTAGTAGGGAAAGAAGTACTTATTACTTAGGGTACCTGGTAGCGATCTGAGAGGTATGGCTTTCCCCTAATAATCTCTTTCTCATTTTAATGTGATTAGCATGATTAGCACTGTTATTTTGTAATTTACAATTTCGTTCAAATCCTTAGTGCTATAAAATTGTATCTGGACTTGTAAAATATTACCACTCATTAAGCAATTCCATGATCGCTTGGCTTTGGAAATTTGTAAGTGGTTTATCAATGATGCGCAGTTTATAACTCAAGAAAGAAACACCTCTCAGATTACTCAAGATGACAACTGTTCAATAAATTGATATGCAAGTTTAATAACCTACTGCATTAAGTAGAAGCAGAAACATCCACAGGGATCTTTACATATAAAAATAATGTCAATTAGTGATTTAATTTCTTCTAATTATCACAACAAATCTATTATCAAACAAGGCAGTTTCTTTGGCTGTCCATCTCTCAAATGCACAAAGGAGTACTGTTTAGTACAATGAGATCAATTAAACAGTAAAGAAAAATTGTAATTTTACAAATTACTGCTAATTATTCCAGCTTCTTTCTGAGTTATTAGGTCTTCCAGATTACTCTGAAGATTCTTTTGGAAGCTATGTGATCAAAATCAAGATAATGGAATTTATAATTCTGCTAACCATCTTTTTCTAAGTTCATGCAAGGTGACAAATCCCGGAGGAAATTATTTTATTACTTATCAGACTACTATTCTTTCCCATTTTCCTAACACTGGTTGCCAAACTGGAAGTGTTCCAAGGGTAACACAGATTCTTTCTTGTGAGCATTCAGATCAGAAGCAGAATAAATAAGCATCAGAGTGACAGAAAAGATTGTCATTTAACTGAGCTCTGAAATGTTTTTATTTACTATTCTATTAAATTTTATGTTATGTTATATGTTTGAGTTAACATTGTTGGACCTTTCAAGATATTGTGATAATGTGCAAACAACGTCATTGCCTTTTTGTTTAATATTCATAAGTTTATCTTCTATCAGTAGTTATTGAGGCCCTAAATAACTTCTGTTCTGATATCTTGGCTATTACTGTAAGATCCATTAAGCTTGGAGCTCCCAAACTCCAGCTTTTAGTTGGCTTGTTTTCTATATGAGTATGCCATACAGCTCCCCAACTTGCTTTCAAAATGCCAAGGTTTCAGCTACTTCAAACAATTTTATCCTATTTTCAAGCTTCAGACAGTCCTGTAGATGTAAAATGTTGTACTTAGTCAACATGCATTAGGCAGTATTAAGGCTACCAATTAAGCAGGCCTCTGCTGAGTAGAAGAATATAAACCATCAGCTTTCTAATCTCTTCAAGCAACGAGTTTGAAGATGATTTCACATTTCTACTAGCCCTATTAAAAATGCCATATTCTTGCAGCGCTTTGCTGCATGATTTATTTTTGTGTTGCCTCCCTGACAGTCACTTACCTTACGTTGTCGGAGGCCATCAATGTCACTAACGTTGAGAGCCTGCTCCAAATTCCTTTAGGACTTCTTAGCAAATTTACATGTTAGGATAGGGAAAATGACTTGCAAATTACTGATTGTCATCCGAGATTTTACAAGTATTTATTTTTTTAGAGGAAAAAGGTTTTCATATTTTTAGATTTAAATAGGTATATAGGGAAAAAAAGATTTCCAACAAACTTCAAAATAATTACAAACTCAAGAGAATCTTGGTTTGGGAACACCTCTGGCCTGAAAAAAACAGGAATGGTTAAATCAGGACTGCTGAAGGAGTGTGTGGTGTGTTGATGGTGGATTTTGTTTGTTTGTTTGATTGTTTTTTAATACAGCTTTAATCTCTGAGGTGGGGTTTTTTGCATAGACACATTCTGCTTAGTAGAGGCTTGTGCTCGGAGCGTGAATCCTGCTCTTTTGTAAACACGCAGCGTGATGGGGAGCACTAAGCCTCTGGTCTTGAGCACTTACCCAATATCCCCAAGAAACCAGAGCTCATGCTCTGGAACTCAGCGTTTAATTACACTAGATACTTCTTCGGGCAAGCTCAAGGTATGTCAGGGAATATTTTAGCATTCAGGAGCAAGTTAAGCTATTTGAGTAGACACAGTTTTACATCCCTTCAATCCATTTTGAATTAATTGGCTGTAATTCTTTAGCTTTCCGCTCTCCTGAAGGTTTACTAATGTATTCTGGTATGATGTCCCGAGTTGTGGGGTTTTTTTGGTTTCTTAGCTTGTATCTGTAGCTCTATTTGTTACTGTCAGAAGCTTTCAAACTTTCTGCATTCCTTCTTCCAAGTTGCTACTGCGGTGTTTGTGCTGAAAAGCAGAGAGGACTGGAACAGCTCACAACAGAGGGAGTTCTGAGATAAGTTATAAAATCATTGATTATTTCAACTTCATATGTTACCATTAAAAAAATCCTTCTTTACTACACTAATATAAAAAAGAACATAGAAATAGGTCTGGGGTGACTGGTGTGAATTTGTGTGCAAGTGAAATCAACTCAAGTAGACTGTAACAGTTTTGTCTGCAAACATAAGGTGTTTTACCAGATTTTTTTTACAGGTTTTAAAACGATTATTCTCTGTATCCTTCATGAATGCAAAGGAAACTCCAAAAGGGTTAATGTGAAATAATGACACATAGTGGTAAAAGGATCCATGTTTTCTAAAGGTTTAATGATATGATCCTTGATAGCTATATTTCCCGTTGTTTCATTACTCAATTGTGGGAGGATTTATCCACAGTGTGCGTTGGCTAGTCCTATTTTTATTTGGTTATCTATATGCACTGGTCTTTTCTGCCTCCCTCTCCCTTAGTTATTTTCTGCTTTTATTTAAAGAAATAAAATCATAGCTTTTTTTTTTTATTATTGTTGTTCTTCTTCCTTCTTAGTTGCCACACAAGCCATATTTATCTAGTTCTTTATCCTGGACTCAAGATCACCATTGCTTTGTACTGTAATGTATAGTTTACCACACCATTAGCAGGTTATATTTAAGCCAAGAGAGAAAAAGTGAGAGAATTAGATATTGACACTGTCACTTCTCAAGCCCAGATGTGGGCATATAAAGCTGAGGGAGAGGACAGCAGTGTAACATGCACTGAAGTTTAATCTATATGACATCCACAAAATGTAAAGCATATTATATGCAACCTAGTTTCAAAATAGCAGATCTGTTTATATGAATAAAGCAAACAGGATAGAAATTCACATGAATGTTCTTAGTTCTTTAACTTTATTTATTGGTATTTAAATGTATTATACAAGAACAAATCTTTTTATAGATACTGCAACAGATGGTCAAACACCATGCTTACCTACAATTATATCCAAAATCAGTGCGGATGGTTATATCATCAGAGACAATAATGGAATGAATTTTCACAAGCAAAGCTGAACCATTAAAGGCCCAATGTACCCTGCAAATATCCAGGAGGCCAAATAGAGTCTAGAATCTACACCTGGTTCTGCCAAATACTGGCAAATCTGTTAGATGAGAAGAGTTAAGAGTTCCTCCCCGCTGAAACAACTGATTAATTTGTGTAAATTGCTTTAATTACGTCAACTGAAATAATATACATTTTTAAATCATAACTTTAAAAACTTTATTTCCAAAGCAGTGTTTTGAAAACCTCGAAAATAACAAAATTGAAAATGATAAAATACTAAGTGCATTTGGCTAGAAGAAAAGATAGTTTTAGATAACCGTTTCTTTTCACTTTGGAAGAAAGCCAACAACTCAGTTATTTGCTGAGTTCTATTTGCAGCGACAGAAAATAGCCCAAACTTCCATATGGCTGCTCCTTGGAAGGTGGGTTGTCCTGCTCAGAGCTGTTTCGTGGCCATGTTGTTCACAGATACTGAGAATGCTCCAAACTGACCAGGTTAGTGGGGTACTTATACTGCCCAACTGGGACCCAATAGAGCCTAAATATCTGCTGGTGGGTTATAGCAACCTCATCTTATTCTCAGGTAATTCCCCTTAAAAGTTATGCCAGGATAGTTAGCTGATAACTTTTTAGTGTCTTTTAAAGTGGACAGAGAAAACTGTTCTGTGGCCTTTCAAGATCAGGGACAGAGCTTTCATTGCTGCTCTAAAACTAGTCACTGCACAAGCTAGAAAGCCTAATTTACGCTGGTAAAGGTGAAGGCTTGCCCCATGGTTTTGGCTATTCAAGTGTATTCGGTTGTCTGTTGGGCTGTCCAGGGTGGTCTGCTCACTCTCCTTCCCCTGTAGCATGGGTAAATATGTATGTGTGTGTTTGTGTGTGCTGTGTAGGTCCAAGAGAGTGGAAACCAATAGCATGGCTTTCATAATACCTTTTAAAACAATAGAACTGCAGTAAATGATCAACGGCTGATTTCTTTTTCTGTCTATATTTGTTGCAAGTCCATCTATACCATTTTTTGTTGATAACTTCAGTTTACAGTGGACATTTGGTAAAATATTTTATAGTACAAACTTACTTAGTTAAAAATCTTGAAATGCATACCTCTTGATTGTTTTGAAAGTGTGTGGTGGTTTAAAAATACCATGAAAATTAACACGGCCTGCTTTAAAAAATGCCATTAGAAAAATATCATGTATCCCCTTGAGGGAAAGCTTCTTGGGACTGTGCTCTTCAGTTGTGAATTATTTTGTCATGCTGTTCTTGTACTTCTAGCCTTCAGCGTCTCTAACGCATTCGCCTCAGCGAATTGTAGGTGAACCAGGCTTTCACTTTTGCTATCTCTTTTGTATGTGCTGTGTTTCCTTGCCGTGCAAAACAGAAAGGTAATCAAGGAGAGGGGAGGGAAGGGAAGATCTTTTCCCTCTTCCTTTTCAGACATCTGGACGAATGCCAGACGAGCTTCGTTCTGCACGCGTGTTTGCCAGGATCGCTGCTGCGAGTACTCGTGCCATTGGTTCTGTAGGAAAATGAGTATTAACACAAGCAGAGAGCAGGTATGAGAAAGGAAGCAGAACTGGATGGTAAACGCAGCAGATTTTACTTGGCAAACTACAGCTTTTTTCAAAAGTATCACAAAATAGTGAAAATAGCATATTGGAACGCATATAAGATAATTTTTGAATGCAGATTTTCTTGATCAGGCCTATTAGGCTTCCAATATAAACCTGAACGTGGATCATCTGCACCTAAAATCCGTGCAAATGGCTAGAAGAGAGCATAGATCTCTTCCAGAGAAGACGACCCATCCATAATCTTCCAGCAATACCCATTCCACCCAAACCCATCTGAGATGTGCTACAGGGTCAGTGTTTCTTTTCCTTCCCTCCCTATTGCTGGTAAACTCCCCCGGGAATCGAATCCCATTCTCAATTCTGTGCTCACTTCGTGTTTCCTATGGAAGAGAGAGGCGCCCTTTGCTACCTTGGGAAGTCAGGACCAGAAGCTTTGCAGAACAGACCCAACAGGTAGTTAAGCTGTAACTGTGACCACATTAGATTTTACTCCAACCCCGTAATAGTCTGTGATGTTTTATGGACAGATAGTGTCATTAAGATTGAATTTCCAAATGTGGTTTTTACAGATGGAAAGTTCCTTAACAGCGTTTGCAAAGCCCAATCAGTTGCCTGGTGGAGGGGCTTTGTATTCAGACATAAATTTAAAGGCCATAACCCCCAATGGTTTGCTTTGCTTTCCAAGCCTGCCAAGTAAGTTGGCCTGATTCTTTCATTTCCAGATGAAAAGTAGATTGCTTTCCTATTATTTTAGCTAAACCCTGAGGATTCTTACCTATTCTAACTGCTTTTCACCCCACTACTTTTCAGAGTTAACTAAGTTAACTTACAGAGTTAACTTACAGTCAAAAGAGAAACTTTTAATTTATGGCATTGAACTTAAAAATAAGAACATGAAAAATAGAAGGACTATATGAAGGAGAGACAGAGTCCGTGTAGCATAGATTACACCTAGGTAGTGAACGCACAAGTATCTTCAAATTCCCATCTCCAAGTCAGTGTCCTGGCCTCATCCTGACCCCTTGTGTGCACGAGTCGTGCTTGTACCTTGGTTTCTCTGGCAAGTAAAACGGAGACCACAGACCCAAAAGCCACAGAGCCCTTCAAAATGCTCCTGACCGGAATATCTGGGGCCACACCGTATCACACTCTGCATTTGCAGCCTAAATGCACATTCGTGGTCATGTCGGGGGAAGCGCTCAGTGCCACCTGCTTTAGAGGAGGATGGAAAGAACTCAGGCTGAGAGCAAAGCTTTCCTCCTGTTGTCGAACCATTGATGGTTATTTCCTTTATAACCCTTGCAAAATGTTTTAACAGCTAATGTTAGAATTAGAGATATTCTTATTTCTTTTGCTTTTCTTCTGGCAAAGTTACATAACGCTAAGCAGCTGTAGCTCCAGCAGAGGGCAGGAAAAGTTATAAGTCAGTGTGAAATTATCCAAGGATAAAAGAGAAATTCTTCTCTTGCAACACTGTATGGCCACAGTAAATAAACTGCTGTTGGTGGAGCATCCTTATATATACTACTGTACTTGAATAAGAATTTGGTTCTAGCTTAAAAGAAAGTATTAATAGCAAACCCTTTCATTAATGAAGTTGGTTCAGTTAGGCTTGCAAATCCTTATAGCAAATAGACAGAAAATCTTTAAAATGAAGGAAGGGAAGCAGGGAAATTTGAAAAGATTCTTGCGGAAAAATAGCCTGGTCATGCTGGGTGCCTGCTGGTGAGAGCAAGACTGAAATAAAGTTCAGTTCACGTTGTTTCACAACATACAGGAATTTAACACAGTGTGACTGTCTGCCTTTGCATTTAAAAGACATCTTGGCATTCTGCTGAGCGAGAAGATCCTGTCTTTGGCATGTTGTTTGGGCAGTATTAGGATAAGTTAAGGTTACATTTTGGCAAATGTTTGGTTTGTATTTTTGCTTCCTTTGCATTTTTGCAGAAAGCCAACTTGTGCATTTTCAATATAATGCAAAATTTTGTTTCCTGTTTTAACAGACATCTTTAATATATGGTCAAATGAGAGTTATGCTTGTACCAACTGGCCAGTGTGTGACCTGATTGTACAAACTGTTACTCAGATATTAAAATCATTGTATATGTGCTTATTTGCATCAATTGAGTATTTATCCAGATGTATTTTAGTTTTCGTTCCTAAAGTTATCATTCTAGCTGTGACAGACAGGAGCTCCTTTTCTTAATCTTGTAATCTGAAAAGAGCAACTTGCCACTACTGTGGTTAAATTCACACTCCATTTCTTTCTGTGTAAAAATTGAGATAACATTTTCACTTTTAGGACAAATGAAGTTCAGTGGTTTGGGATTTACATGAAAAAAACACTGCATTAATAGGAAGTAAACAATTAAAAACAGGCTATTAACATTCAAGGAAATATTAAGTCACTGAAGAACACAAAGATGTAATTTAGGGACCATATTTTACAAAAGGATAAGTGGCATTCAGTATGGCAGATAATGGAATTATATCAGTGTATAGAGTAATTGTGTGATTTATGCTACTTGACACTGCTAAAAATGAATAAGTGAGAAGTTGCTGAGATAAAAGCTTAGGAAACCTTTGAAAATAAAAGGCAGGGCGGGCAGGGGAGTGAGAGGAAGGAGTGGGAAGAAGTGGAATGACTTAATGCAATTTCAGGTCTATAAACTATTTATATTAAATCACTGCTGTGCATGTGACACTGTTGACTATAGGTTTTTCTGAGTTAAACAATGAGAATTTAATTCCCAGTGCATTGTTTTAGAAATGTGATTTCATTGTACTAATCCTGTAGTAGTAGATTTGGATACTTAAAATACATGTTTCACAACTGCAGTAAAGCACATACTTAGTAAAGGAGTCTTTAACTAGCCTAAGTGTTCCGTGATTGTTTAGTTAAAGCCTTCCTGAAAATAGTTTTGCTTTGCTTTCATTTAGTAAATTGCTCATTAATACAACATTACCTCAGTATTTATTGCCTTAATCAGGAAAGCCTATGAGACCAAGATTTCTTAGGGACTGCAGAGAATTCCTGAACACACTCGAGCTCCTTCCTTTCTTTCCCGTACATATGCATGCAGGCATGCGTACACAGGCGGGCACGTGTCCTTCCTCCTTCCCTTCTTATTTCATAACCCTCTGCTCGGTTTTATAGCTCTGGTGATTTGCCCAGCAGTCAAGATTCACCCTGCAGGCTAGATGACTTCTCAGGAAGGCAGAGAAGGCTTTTCTTTAAAGGAGAGTAGACAATGCAACCTAGTTGTATTGCTGTGTCTTTTTTGGAAATACTATCCACGGAAAAATTAATTTGGAAAGAAATGCAACCCATAATGATATTCTGTTGAAACAACTGATGCTTGGCTTTCTGAAAACCACAAGGAAAACAAGACATAAAAATTGTCCTTGTTCAGGAGCAGTAAGCAAAGATTGCGGATAATTGGACAGTTATGAATCAATGCAACTGTATACTCTTTTATGCATCTTGGCAAAACGTCAGGCTTCCTAAGTAGAAAAAAAAAATAGAATCAGAATACTTCTAAAATAAAATAATTACATTTATTACGTTTGTGGGTTTGGGGATAAAACAAGATAACTTTGATCTTTCCATTTGAAATTTGTTATATGCAATATTGGTGCTGAAGCTTTTCTTAAATGTGATGGGAAGAACTTTACTTTCCTTTTCAAGAGGAGCAACACTAAATTTAGCTGTCTATTTCATAAGTATATTAAAAGAATAAATAATTGTGAATTGTTTTCACTTCTACTTATTCTGCAGATATTCTAAAATCACTTGAGTTCATTGGTAGAATTAGAGTCTGGTATGTCATATGTTTCTAGTTTTTATTTCATAGTATATTATGGATTCCTGTTTGTCTTCTGCTTTTTTTTTTATTTTCTGATGCTACTTTCTGCCCCTTCAGTATGTCCTAGTTCTTGTGACAGCATCCTATTGGATAGGCTTTTCACACTGCTCTAGGGATGCTGATCCTTGAATTCGATGGATATGACATTGCAGCTGTGAGTTTGATTAGATAATAATGGGGTTTATTTTTATCTAATGTCGCTTTTTTGGTCACGAGAGTTTTCATATTACTTCAATATATATGTGTGTGTGTGTATGTGTGTGTGTGTATATACATATATATAATAGAATCCTGGTGAAGAATTTGGATAGAACAATAACGAAGGTATATTTTTTAAAATCTCTATTTAGAAAATTGCAGAAAAATACTATGAAGCAGGCAGATAATGCTTTCTGGGAAGTCTTACCTGCTTCGTAAGTGTATTTTGTTTCATGACACTTGTTTTTGGAATGGAAATGCAGCCATCCACAGTGGAGGAGAAATGAGCTGCAATGGGCTTTCTTTTAAGTTGTGGGGATACAGTTAGGCCATGGATCAAAGGAAACACTTCTGCTGAGGAGCAAAGGAAGGGGAGTTACACTGGGAGCTAGGAGTGTCCTGCTGCAAGGCATTTCAGCAATCATCATGATATCTAATGAGTCTATTAAATGAGAGGCAAATCCTGAGAATACCTGCTAGCTAAAAGACACAGTCTTCTTCAAATGGGGGTGTAAGCAGCAGGTAATTTGCTCTGGAGACACTCTCTCACCCTTCATTTCGGTGCAATATAGCAGGGAGGGAAAGAAGAGATGATGAATGTTAGGAGACTTGTCAAGGGTGTAACCAGTATAGATTTAAAAGGACATAACTCTAGGAAGAGACGTGGAAATTCTACTCCTTCGTATCTCCAGTAACAATAGATCATAACCTTTACCTTCCCCTGGGTTGAAGGTAAGATCTTCTTCCTCATAGCTCTTGCAAGCAGATTTAACTCAAGCTTTACTTTGAAATTTAAAGGTAAGCTATGTCAGTCGTATTATAGTCCACTTTTAAACCTTTCATGGGCAGCTGTCCAAATTGGTTCACAGGAAGCTGCTTTATTTTGTACATACGAGTAGCTGCATATCCACCAGGGCATCAGGATATTCAACTATCTGAACCAGTCAGGGGAAAGACATAGAGAAAAAATAATTTAGAGCAAGATGCTGCGATTCCTGTTGTTCAACAAAGTATTGCAAATCAGTAGAGGATTAAAAAGTTTTGGACCTGGAGGTGTCCCTAAATTTATGGGTGAAGCCTAAATCATGTGAAAATTGAGTATTTAACAAATACCATTAAGCCCACTGGTTCCACAGTATGAGAGCGCTTGTACATCCTGCGTGTTATTTATCAAGCACAAAAAGGTGTGCAGACTTGGTGTAAGTCACAGTAAATAAATAAGTCTAATCATGACAGATTTTTGCCAGTGTTAAGACCTGGCACGTACGTGTGTGTCTGTGTGTGTTTGTGTGTGTATATGTCATCCAAATGTTCCTATATGAGAGAGTATTCATCTAAAATCAAAAGTGGATTATGCAACTTGTTTCTGTTTTTTACTTGCCTAAAATCTTTGTGTCTGATACATTTTCTTCTTTCTTGAATGCATTTGGAGTTGTTTTATTTTGCAATCTAGAAAAGAAAATCAAGGTGAAGTGATATTTCCTATTCATTTGCCTACTATAAGACTAGCTAAGTTTAGTGGCTCTTATTTTTGTTTTCTAAGAAATGTTTTAAACCGTCTGGGAAATAGGTCTGTCATCTCTAGTAACGTCATATATGAGGCAAAAAGAGATGGACGTTAAAAAGTTTACTCCTTTCTGCTTCAAATCTGTGGAGGGGGAAAAGGAGACCTAGAAAAGAGTATTTTCATTTCCCTGGTTTAACTACTTATGGTGCAAACAACTGTATATAGGATATATATATATATATATATATATGTGTGTGTGTGCATATATGGTTTTATTCATAGCAACAAAAAGATGGAGGGGACAGCAAGAGGTCCCTGAAGAGCATCAATTATATTTGAGTAGTTCTAGACAAACTTATGCCTAACCTGTTCGGAAATAATTCTAATGATAGAGATTTTGCAACTTTCTGGACGATCTTTTATAGTGCTTCCCTGACTTTGCTGGTGAGAAGTTTTTCATAAAATCTAACCTAATTCTTAATTGCTTCAATTTGGCACATTTCTTTTTGTCCTATCTATCACAAGAGGAGGCTATTTCCTTATTCTTTTGAAACAGCCTTTTATGTGTTTGAAGAGGATTATCATGTTCCCTTGAAGTTGTTTCTTCTCTAGCCCGGTTCTTTCAAGCTTTCTTAAAGCTCATGTTCTCTAGACCCTGGTCGTGTTGCTCTCCTCACTGTTCTCTCTATTGGCTCATATCTTCCTGGAGTGCCATGTCCAAAATTGTACCTAGTATTCCTGCTGAGGCTTTATTAATGCTGAGCTGAGGGGAAGAATGACTTCACATTTTTGCAGGCTCTACTTGTGTTTATACATTCCAATCTGCTGTGAAACAGATGCCAGCCCACAGTGTCGCCCTGAGTGACACTAAAGCATGCAAGCTCTCACTGAAGCTAAACTAACAGGGCAAGAAGATCATTTTACTTTATATGCCCTCCCACATATCTATCTATAAGAAAATTTGATCAAGATTTATTGGCTGTAAAGATATGGAAGAAAAGTCAAAGTCTTAATCTTGAAGAAAAAATGTGTTTGTTTTTTACCATGGAAAAGTATCCATCGTCAATATTTACTGTAGTAAATATGTAGTGAATAGGATTCACTAACCTCTGGCAGTTCGGTACTTCTACCAAGAGTGACTAAGTGACTTGAGAGAAATCATGAATTGCAGGTTAATAATGGCCAGCTTCATATTAATGTCCTGGATTTTCTCAGTCCTTGTGTTTATAGCCAACTAGGTCAGAACATTTCCCAGTGAAATGTATGTGTTCTCTGGTAACCATTACTGAAACGCCTGACAATCTCATCACTATGACCATAAAACTTCGCAGNTTTTACCATAGAAAAGTATCCATCGTCAAAATTTACTGTCGTGTTAGTGAATCCTATTCACTAACCTCTGGCAGTTGGGTACTTCTACCAAGAGTGACTAAGTGACTTGAGAGAAATCATGAATTGCAGGTTAATAATGGCCAGCTTCATATTAATGTCCTGGATTTTCTCAGTCCTTGTGTTTATAGCCAACTAGGTCAGAACATTTCCCAGTGAAATGTATGTGTTCTCTGGTAACCATTACTGAAACGCCTGACAATCTCATCACTATGACCATAAAACTTCGCAGGTATTGCTGTTTGTCCGTTTGACATGAAGAGATTAAAATAGAGATAGTAAATAAATTAACAAAATGTTTACTACCTGGGTCCATTCTAAATACTAATTCAGGAGTTCCCTTTTGCTAATCTTTTTACATTCAATATTTTCCACAGCAGTACTGGAGAGGAGAAAGAAATTTATTTTAAACACCTAACTAGAAATTTCCTTCTGGAAAACCAGTCTTATAATTCTGCTTATTTCTGAGCTTCCTCAGTGAAAGCAAGCCTGTGCTGTGTTGCTTAGACATTATAAATCCCTTTTGATGAAAAAAGAAAAAAGAAAGAAATAGAAGCTTGCAATAATACATGTTGAATATAGTAGAAACTTTTTAATATAGTTATTTGTATAACTGAAGCCCTCCTTGACTAGGAAAGTTACTTGAAGTCTTTAAAACTGTGAGCTGTTTACCCTGTACCATTCAATAATTCATTACCAATTAAATATAAGAATATTATACTGTGTATAGATCTTTTGAAATAATTCCATGAGAAGCTATTGCACTTGTGGGATAGATACATACTGTATATGTAATGGATCTTTATTTTAATAGCTTAATCATTGCTCTAAATCTTCTTTTGCCTTAATGATACATTGATTATTAGTGTGAAGAAGGTGAGAATTAAAAATGCTTTTTAAAAATTTACAGCTCATCTTGACTGGGCTGGAACATTTTAGCATGAAGAGAGTGGCCAGGTAGTCAGCTTGTTTAAATTCAACTCAGGTCAATGAGAAAGCATCTGAAAGCCTGCCCTTCAACTCTTACTTTGTGGCTTTCTACCAGATCATTTGTATCGGTACTCAAAATATGTGCCAACGTGAGCATTACTCCTGGGTGTGTTGCAATTCATAAAGCTTTTTTATGTGATCGCAATTCTATCTTTGAAGTTCACTCTTAGCCGAACTAAGGTTGCTCATTGATCCATATAATACAGTCTCAAATGCTTCTTCTGCTGTGATGGGAAAGAATGAACCATGGATCCCAGTCCCAAGCTTTCTCCCAGGCTGTGTGATCCGAGGCAGGTACCATCCCTGTTATGTGGCAAAATGTAGAGTTACGTACCCCGTGCAGGGACTGTTGCCTCTACATGCTGACCCAGCAGGTTTATCTCCCACCGCCCGAGCTGATGCAGTTGGTGTGCCGCCATCACAAGCTGAGCTTTCTTGCCAATATTTTGACAGTTTAAATCTGGTAACAATAATTAAAGTTTAGCATAGAGTAATTATGTTTTCTATAAAGCTAATTTACAGGAGCAAGGTAAATGGAAAAGGAGGTTCTGAGTACCTAGCGTAGTAAATCCATTCACAACGTGTTTTAATCTTCCTTTGGTGCTTCCGTGGTTCCATCGCAGGAAGTTAGTCATGATGGTTTTCAGAGCATTGCCCAGAGAAGCAGTAATCCTGAGTAAAATGCACTGATTTGAGCTAAAGGAATAACTAATTTTGAGTTCAGAAGCAGTTCTGAAAAAAACATATTTGGTAGAAAATTTCAATGCCAATTAAAAATTGTGATGAAAAAGAAAAGGCATTTTATTTATTTATTTATTTATTTTTAATATGGGCATAGGAAATAGTGGAAGGGATCATCATTTTCAACATAAGGTCTTTTTTTTAAGTGTGGTGTTGTGATTTTCACAGAATTTTTGTAATGTGTTACCTTCTAAAGTTACCAAACGAAAAAAAGTTTCACTGATTTTTTTTTTTCTTCTCAGCTCCACTGCTTACACTGTTTTGTAAAGTACTTTGATATATCTGGGTGAGAAGAACTACACTATCACTGAGCTTTTTTAAACAAAGCAGGCAGAAGACAGTAGCATACACACTGCTAACTCTACTAACAACACAACAGTTCAGAGAGAGGCAGGGATATGGAAAAAACATGATAATTCATATTATGTGATTGTCTTCCTCTGGTGCATGGCGTAATTCTGATTAAAATTACTGGCAGTACTTTGTGTGCATCAAAGAAAAAACAGCTCCAGGAATTGACATCCTGTTAAAAGTGGAGGAGCTATTATAAGCAATATAGTGGCTCAGTGTGGTGGTTTTTTGAAAACTTCTTAATGAAAATCCCCTCTATTCTATGCCTCTAAACTTTTCCTGGGCAGCAGTACTGAATCATATAGGCAAAGGTGACCATCAGAACATCCGTATTTTCTACTGAAATAGATTATAGTTTTAGCACGTTCAGGAATTCAAAGGATTACATCATTATCCTTTTTTAGGTCCCCTTTCTTCTCATTGTCTTTATTAAAAGAAAAGTAGATCCAAGAAAAAGTTAAAAGAAAAAGGCTGGGTTTCTAAGACGTTAAAATAAATACACATCATATATATATTTTTTCTCCAAGTATATATTTTACTATAGGCCTATTTTAAATAGATGAAATTAGGCAAGTTCTGATAGAGCTGTAAAGTTGCAGGTGGAAGGTCTTGCATTTTATTTCTTGTTACAACCTGTTTTTAAGAGATAAGCACTGACTCGTAATTTTAATTGTATAGTGTAGGTGCCCTGTCTTAGCCAACAAAATGTTTAAAGTAATTCATTAAAAATAGAATACCATTATGAGCTGAATTAAATGATTTTCTCTTCCATTCTCCTCATAGCTACGGCTGTTCCTTTGCACACACGCTAAGGAGAATGGACTTGATCCTGCAAAGCCTCTTTATGGTGATAGTGCTTTCCCATGCTGGTTGTCCCACTAAGTAAAAAGTCAATCAGATATTTACAGTATTCCTCTCCAGCTCTCTATAAAAATGGTGAAGGCCCACGCATCCATAATTATTCAAAATATTGGCATTTAAGTGATCTCTGAGTGCATTAAACATAGTACTGGCTCTAATCCCATACTGAATGTTCTTGTCAGAGCTTTACAGATACAGACTTGTAGGTGCAGAGGATTTAATCCTGCACTGCACAGTGGTATAGCAAGTGAAGATGAGAACATTTGAAACCTTTCAGCGTTGGTGTTAAGGGTCTGCTTTTGCCAAGTCTTACACATGCAAATAGTCTTTATCCTTGTGACTGATAACATTGATTTAGCTTGTCAATCAGCTCTTAAGGGACTAATGGCTTGTAGGGATTTGCCCAAGGTTGCACTGAAAAGCTGTGACAGAGCCAGGTGCAGAACTTTTTATCTTTTTCTTACTCCCAATGAGAAGTGCAGAATAGTATTAATGAAGAGAGTGTGGTACATCAATCACCCACAGTCTACCAAATATCATCACAGAAGTAGCTAATTTTATGGTATGGTTGTCATCTGGGAATGAGGAACATATATGCTGAGACAGTGAAATGTGCGTAGTTGTTTTTATTTGAATGCTTCAACAAAAATCTTTATATTTTCTATGTTAGAGTCACCTATATTTGTCCTTTGCAGAAGAATAAAACACATGTATCACTGGAAGTTCTCCCTTGTTAAGGTAATTATCTTTGGCTTGTGGAGAAGCTTAATTTTTCTTACTTTATCAATAGGCCTGCTGAAAGAATCACAACATAAAGAGTTTTATCTGTGTTATTGATTGGGTAGAAAGCGATGTGTTTGGGGCTCTGTTGGAGCTTCTCTAGTGACTATTTATTTAAATTGGAAAAAAAAAATCAGTATTATTTGAAAAAAAATAACTAGAGCTTTCATTTAACATTACAAAAGAGGGCATTGCTTAATCCCTGAAGTAGGAAATTGCTTTTCTTCATGATCCATTGCTTTCATACAGTTTCTGGCTGTTGGTGCTGAAGGAAGGAAAACCTATGTTCTCACTCTGTTTTCATTGTATCTATTTTCTTATGCTTTGCTAAAACTTGGCCATTAAATTGTTGTTCAAGTATAAAGCAAAGAAGAGCTTGACTGTCTGATGGTCTTTTAGTCTGAGATGGACATCTGCAAATATTGAAGCCAACCAAAAATTTACAAGGAAAACTGAAAAAAGGAAATTGAAGGTTTGAAACAGTGTATCAAAGCTGAAGTCATATGTGATGTTGCTTTGAGATGCTGCTATGGGCTTATATTTGATTCAGCAGTGAGTCTCAAGAAGATGAAGGATTATTTTTTCTTCTATTCAGTTCTTGTGCATATATAGAGGAAAAGCAAGCTCAGTTAACAGCACAAGGCAGAGCTAGTTGAAAATAATGCTATTGTGCTTTATCTTGCTTAATTCCTTTTTTTTTTTTTTTGGTAAAAACAGCTATTGTTTTAATTACTTCGAATATGCATTACAGAAGTATAACGTGTTAAAGCTCAAAGCTGGACTAAGCAATATGAAGCAATGATTATTTAACAGCAGAATTTACAATATTTAGTTAATGACGCTCTGCCATTCTCAGGACAGATCACAGAATGCTTTCTAAGAGTAAATGTAAGTTAGCAGCCCTGATGGCATTTTTTCCTTAGCAGCAACACTAAAGTTGTGCTTGTGCACAGGTCTGTGCTCTTGCCTTTTCCAGTCAGCCATGGTGGTGACTCCTCTTTTTTGAGTGGTTTTTTTTTTTTTAGTCATTAGTCTTCCAAATTAATAAGTTAATCAAAGGTTATGCAAACAAAATAGCAGTCTGTAAATAATCATGATAGTGAGCTTTGATTTCAGTATGTAACAGAAAAGGTACCTGTGGATTTTGAGTTTTTGCTTGTGCTAGCTATGTGAGGAAAATAGCAAGACCACACCATATGCCCAATAAAGGGTTCATTAGAAAGGCATTAGTAGACTAATCCAGCTTACTCTGTGGTTTATTTTATTTAGAATGTAATAAGGTAAGTTCATTACTTAATGTTTTCTACTGTACCTCAAAGCAAGCAGTAACGATTCCACCGAGGCTCAGCAGATCTCACTAACACCTGTCATGATAAACACATGACTCTCTAGGGGAATCATCTTGGCAACATAACTGAGCAAATCTCAGAAAAAGTAAGTCTTTCACACACAAAAGACTGTTACCCAGTGTAAACTCGATTAATGATTTTTCACATGTCTCTGAGGTCATACATATCTTTTTAAAGTGGCAAAAAAGGTCAAATCAATCTCTGAAGAATAAATATTTTGGAGCATACAATACAACATTTGAAATGTATTTTAAAGAACTTGAAGGATGTAGAAGAATTATGCAATTTGAGTTGAGCCTCAGAAAGGCTGTCTGAGACCTGCAATTGAATCTCCATCCCCTCAGGGCTAATATATTAGATTACAAGGATTATTGCAGTGCCAGTATTTTTGCCACTACATTTAAAGCTATGGCAGCATTTCCATTTTAAACCTGTGTGTTCAGAGATTCAGAGTTTAGCTTTGCACTACAAGTATAGTTTCTGCACAGTGGTGATACTTTCTCTAAAAAACAACAAAAAAGTAAAGAATATATTTGGATACTTTGAAGTTACAAAGACAAAAATTTAGTGCTGTCTTCTTACAACTCTTCCTTTGAATTCTATCATTTCCACGGCGGAGGTGTAACACTAACCGGCACGATCTGGGATCTAAAACAATATTCTTGAACTAGAGGTATAGACAGATTGGTAGTCAGCCATACCTGCCCCTTTCTTCTCTGTAACCCTGGTACAGAGTATTGCCTTTAGGGAAGGCAGAAAGTGGGGTTCCAGGGATGTTCTCTTCTCCATTAAGACCAGGAAGGAGCAGGGATATAGTCATGGGCAGGGAAACAGTCATGTAGTGTCCCCTGCCCTGCTTGAATGCTACAAGTCTACAGTCCCTTAAATACCTTTCAGTGTGGAGGATTTGTAGATTTGTCCTTCATTCCTGTGAGTTTGTAGCATGATAGCACTGGCAGCCAGCAAAAGAGAACTATGAGCAGAGTACGAGGCATCCTCCTCAAGGCAGGTCAAATGAGTGCCAACCCAAGTAACTGTAGACAACCTTGGCAAAGTGCCCTGAAGGCTGATAGACCCGAGCTATTTCAGACCTAAAGGGAGCTTCCCTTCAGAGCTGAAATTCCCAGTGGGAAAATGTTCTGCAACCAGCCCCTTCTATTACGAATTGAGGGATCGGGCTTATGTACATGGTTTCAATAAATGAAACAAAATAAAAATCAGCTTGCTTTTGACAGCAAAGAACAAAGAGAAGAGGATTATTGCTGTCGCTGTACATACACAGGTGATGAAAATTTAATATGAAGATTTAAACCCATTTGGATGGACAGACTTACTATTAACTGAACCAGGACTTATTTTATATGAGATATATATACATATACATACATATATATTTATACAGAGAGAGAGAGAATATCCCCACTGCAGCAAAATCTGTCTAAATGTTTCCATTGTAAACTTCCTTTTTTCTGCATAATATATCTGTACTCCCCCCAGATTTGAATGCCTCACAAAAAAACCCACAAACAAAAAAACACTATGTATTTTACCACTGTACAAAAACTACACAGTTTTTGCCTGTGTCTGTATCTCTTGTCTTTTTTACCTTGTGAGCCGCTGAGTAGTTCACATGATAAATGTTACTGGTAAACTAAAATGTTTCTGGCCTCTCCTTATGTTATATAGCATTGAGATACAAATTGGTCACAGTACCTACATCAGGGATTGTCATTAGGCAGCTTGGCCAAAGGTTCAGCATCTTGCAGCCCACCGGCTTTTGAAAGAAGCACTTTCTCCCCTTTAAAAGAGGAAAAAATACTTTTTTTTTTCCCTGTGGAAAATCAGGCAATTTTAGATTTAGATCCCCTGGCATAGGTTCTTAAATTCCTCAGGGTTTGTAGCAATAAGCTAGACTGTTGATAGGTTAAACAAAATACACATTCTCCTCTAAGCCATTGTCTGTAGGACTGATAAATTTTGGCCTACTTAATTGCAATCACCAAATTTCCACCAGTTTACAAATGAAATTGAGATTCCACACTCGGTTGTAGAGAAAAACAATACTGGAAGAGCATAGCAGGTAGTTAAAGTGTTCAATGAATAGTATTCCCTGTGAGTAGAAACTTACTTGTTTAGTTAGTTTGAGCTTCAGGGCTTTAGGTCTTGACATTGCAATGCAAAGTGCGGGATTTTGTTCTGGAGAACAGAGAGGGACAGAGAAGCCTGGTTGCATAAGAAGGCAGTTAACCCAGCAGAGCCCTGAATTTCCCTGACAAGTGCTGCTAGCCTAAGGCATGGTCTGCACTTAAATTTTGCCAGTGTAGCCAAAGTTGCTAATCTTAATTGATATAGTTGTATTGACAAGGATGGGGGTGTAGGGAGATAGAGTTATCTCTGAAAGAAGTATCTAATTTTTATCCAAGGAAGTAATTTAAATTATACTCACAGAAGTACTCTTTTTATTTGTATAGGTCTCCCATAGGAGCGTTTGGTAGCTCAGTAAAAGAAGTCAGAAAAATATGTGCATTTACAGTTTAGGATATGCTTATAAACGAGTTAACTTGGGGGATAACCTGACCAAAATTGCATTAAGCATCAATGTGGCCTGGACAGAGGACCAAAATTGGATTAAAATGGGGTCCAAAAAACAAACAAACGAAAAATCTAAAAGCAAAAAGCTTTATGGAGCTCAGCATGGGACACATGATCAAAATATTGAGAGGTAAACTCATTTTTGAGCACTATAGTTTATCTGCTGAGTTTATTTGCTCTGGCCACAGCAGAACATATATTTAGTTTCATAGAGTCCCTGTTTTTTGCCTTTTTGCACCACCACTTCCTTCTCAGAGCATGGCCTACACGGACTGATAGTGAATTGCTGCTTGGTTTGTGTTCTTAAATAAGAGATATGCCGTGTAGCTTTGTGGAGATTGGCCTGCAGGTCCTTAACTCTTGGTTTGAACATGAAGGAGCAAAATAATCCATTAATTTAACAGTCCCTAAGTAGTGTTTAACATCATAATGTAACACCTAAAAATGACCTGTTATAATCCATCTGATGAAACAAATGCTAAGTAGTCTCCAAACACAGATTTGAACTAGAAACTTTAGTGGCAGTTATGGGTGTGCACAGCATAAATAGTACACATTTAATAACCCTGAGCATTTAAATACCCTTTTTATCTTCAGGAAAATATTAAATGGAGTACTTCAGAGGTACCTAAACATTTTATTCATTTGTCCTTGATATTTAAGCACTCCATGCCAAAGATGATGGCAAATATAGTAAGAGTTTTCACTAGGATGCTCAAACTGCATCCAGAGCCAAGCACACAGAGAGGCACAGTCAGTCTCCTGCTGTATCCACACCCAAGCCTATTTTAGTTGCTCTATCAGTGCAGAGTCTGAAAGGGATCTGTGGAAAGACCCTGTTGCAAGGCTAAATCTAAGGGTCTGCTTAGAAATCCTGCAGCGAGGTCCAGACACTTTCCTGGTCTGGTCTTCCCTAGCAAAATTCCCACCTCTTTAAACGGTGGTAGAATAGAGGGCTTGATGAAAGGGCTTCAAACAGCCCAGCAGGAGACAGTCTAGACAGGACTTGCCAACTGGAGTTCCCCATGCCAGCTGTATTGTTACCCGGTTGGCAATACCGGGTTCTTATTTCAGCAAAGTGATGGCAATTTTAAGTTACTCATCTATAAGATGTCTGGAGTCATTAGGAACAGTGCATGTTTCTAAAACTACTGCAATGTGCGAAGAGTTTACTAAAAAACTGGTTCTGGCGACTGACTGAAATATTGTGTTTTATGAGTCTGATTCAGGAATTGAGAGAAAACCTAGCAAAGCAGTGGCATTTTTTTTGGCTAAAACTTATGCCACATTATTACTTGCATGAACAGGAAGTGCATCGCAGGGTCTTTGATTTCAGGGGAGTTGGCAAATCCAGGCTGACGGTTCTTTGAGATTTCTTTAATTTTGCTTTCTTCCCTTAACTCTGAGTTAAGGAAAGTGACAGTGCACGGCAGTTGCAAGCTGATAGTTTGGAAGATGTGGCAGAAGCGGGGGGGAATACTTCGCTTACCTCAGGGCTTCTTGAGAGAGGTTGGAAAGTCAATGCATTTCCTATCCGCTTGGAAATTGCTCTGGGACTCTCCCCCAGCCATCTCCCTCCCACTCTGCATCTCCCCGGGGCGGGAAAGCCTGGGCTGAGCAGAGCCAGGGGGAGATCCTCTCCCTTTCCTCAGACGAGGAAGGGCTGCGCCTTGCGTTCCCATCGCTGGGAAAGCACCTCCGCACGTTGCCGCGCCTTGCTCCGCACCCGCGGCGAGCTGTGGGGAGCCGCGCGTTCGCACCGCCCGCTCCGCGCCCTCTCCCTTTCACGCCCATGAGCTCATGCAGCTGAAGGGATCCGCAGGCGGGAGGAGGCGCAAAGTGCGCGGCTGCAGCAGCGCCCGGCGCCGGCGCCACTGCGCGTCCCCGCGCGGGGACACGGTTCCCCGCGGGGACAGGGACACGGGGCCCCCGGGGGGAAAGGGCAGCGGTGCCCCTAGTCCCGCGTGCGGCCGGGGGCTCCTCCTGCGCGCCGCTTGGGGCACGGTGCGCGCTCCCGGGGCAGGGCTGCTGCAGGGGAGGGAAAAAGGAAAAAAAAAAGAAAAAGCGGGGGAAAAAAAAAGATACACAAAAAAAAGGAGGGAAGAAAAGAAAGAAAAAGGAAGGGTGACTCTTTGTTCGGCGTCGCGTGTGTAATTACTGGACAGTCGGAGCTGCTGCTGGCTTAGGCAGTAGCCAGGCGTATTAAGCATCTAAGCGGAGAAGTTTAGGCCACTTGACAGCCCCGGAACGGGCCCTTTTGCAGCTGCCGGGGGTCGGCGCGTCCGCGGTGCCGGGCGGGGGGCAGCGCCCGCGCGGAGCGGCGCGGCGCGGAGGAGCGCGCCGGGCTCAGCCTCCCTCCTTAGCATAGGCTCGTCCTCCGTATTGCATCCCGGCGCCCGTGATTTGCTGTTCGGAGACTGCAGATTTGCATAGCCCTGCTTTCCGCGAGCATGGCTTTTATATACCTATATATATTATTTATTTATTTTCCTCCCTCCTCCCAGCTTCTTTCATAAGGGTGCACTGTTCTCGCCGCTAGCAAGCTCGGCGGGCATCGCTGCCGGCAGCGCGAACGCCGGGCTGGCCGGAGCCGCCTGGTCGGTGCCCAGCGCCGTGTGCGGCTGCGGGGGTGTGCGCGCCGGGCAGGCGGGCGGGCGCAGCGCTGCGCAGGCGAATGGAGGCAGGAGCAAGGCTCGGGTCCGCGCCCGCTTCGCTCGGCGGAGCGGCGTCCCCTCCGGTGCCGCTTGCCAGGGATGTGGCGTGACCCGCTGAGGCTGCGGGGACGCGCGGCGCTCGCGTAGCCGCCGCCAGCGCGGAGAGCTCTTCCCGGCCGGGACCGCCGGCTGCCCCTTCCTTCTCCCGCTCGGATCGCCTGGATATCCCACCCCGCGCCGCCCCTGACTATGTCTCGGATTGCTCGGCGGAGAAGAAGACCTGGCGAGAAGGAGCCGCGCGCGCTTTCCCGGCGGGAGGCGAGGGCTCCCCTGGTGCGGTGAGGAGCCGCCGCCGCCGCCCTGCCCAAACTTCGCCGCCTCCTCCGCGCCTGGGGCCGCCGCCGCGCCCGAGGAGCCGCGCCGGGCGGCCCGGCA